>JAGGCT020001689.1:0-47500 GCA_017654935.2 Phymorhynchus buccinoides
AGCACGGAGGCCTACAGAGCTCAGAGACAGGGAGAGACAGAGACACAGGGAGATAGAGACACAGGGAGAGACAGACAGAAGGAAAGTTCACTCACTTTGGCTCTGGTCAGGAGCTCTTTCTGTGCGGCGGGCACGTTCTCTCTCTGTCCCTTCCAGGCAGCCAGCACCGAGGCCTGCAGAGCTCAGAGAGACAGAGACAGAAACATAAGGAAAGTTCACTCACTTTGGCTCTGGTCAGGAGCTCTTTCTGTGCGGCGGGCACGTTCTCTCTCTGTCCCTTCCAGGCAGCCAGCACCGAGGCCTGCAGAGCTCAGAGAGACAGAGACAGAAACATAAGGAAAGTTCACTCACTTTGGCTCTGGTCAGGAGCTCTTTCTGTGCGGCGGGCACGTTCTCTCTCTGTCCCTTCCAGGCAGCCAGCACCGAGGCCTGCAGAGCTCGGCCATAGCTGAAGGTGATGGACCAGGGCTTCTTGCCGCTAATCACCCCAAACTTGTTGATGGCGTCAAGGTTGATGGTAGCATCCTCCTCCGATTGGCCGCCAGACAGGAAGCAGATCCCTAGGGAAAACAAAGGTTCGACGCAAAAATAAAAATAATGATAAAAGTAAAAGATAATTTATTCACTTGTTGATGGCATCAAGGTTGATGGTCTTGTCCTCCGATTGGCCGCCCGACAGGAAGCAGATGTCTGGGGGGGAAAATGTCGAAACGATAAAGTTATCAGATTGTTACAATACATGTTGATGGTGTCTGACTTGATGACCTCTTCCGACTGATCGGCCAAAAGATTCCTGGGGGGAAAATGAGAACAACATAACGACAGAGAGGAAGATTATCATATCATCACACAGGACCAGTGCACTATTCTGTTGGTTTTCCCACTAGAAAATTTGGTAAAGGTCAAGATGTGCCACCCCCCCTACCTATCTCGGTTAATTCTATTTTTCCGTTATTGCCTTTCTTACCATACATAAAGCTGTATTTTTGGAACATTTTTAGCTAACCTTTTTCGAATACTAACCCTAACCCTACCCCCCACCCTATAAGACGGAAAAACGCAACGAACCACAACTGTGACAAATCGCGGTGTACTGCAGTACATAGTGGGGGGTAGGGTTAGGTTTAGGGCTAGGGTTAGGGTTAGGGTTAGTATTCCAAAAAGGTTATTACCTCAATATGTTCCTAAAATACAGCTTTATGTATGGTAAGAAAGGCAAAAACGGAAAAATAGAATTAACCGAGAAATGCAGGGGGGGTGCCACATCTTTATCTTTGCCAAAAATGTATTTAAAACATAGATCAACACAATGCAGGGATTACCATCAAGTCTCATTCCTTTACAAGTCTCTTGGATTATTTTCAAAGTTGAAAAAAAGAATCTTTCAAAGGATTTCTAACATTAATGGGTCAGAACAGCGTGAAAGTTAGTCCTAACTGATCCAGAAGAAAAGTTTCAAAAGACCCAAAGTAACCATTCTTTCACTCTGTCAAATACACAGACATGACAAATAGGAACAGTACATCCTAAATAATTGACCAAAGAAAAAAAACCCAGCATCCTAACAGACAAAATCTTTATGAAAAGAACAAAACAGTCGACTAACCAGGCACAGCAGGGGGCACCGATCTGGAGAGAGCGGTGATGGTTGCTATGGCGATCTGCTCGTGGGTGTACTTGGTGGCGCAGCTCTGGCCCGCAGTCACCATGTTGGGCTTCAGGAGGGTGCCCTCCAGGAAAATGTGGTGGTCAGCCAGAGCCTTGTACTGGAAGGCCAGCACCTGGAGGGTTAAAAACATCCTGGGTTAGTGTACCATGTTGGGCTTCAGGAGGGTGCCCTCCAGGAAAATGTGGTGGTCAGCCAGAGCCTTGTACTGGAAGGCCAGCACTTGGAGGGTTAATGATTTAAAATGTTAATAACGTATCACTACATGTTGAGTGGCTTCAGCAGGGTGCCCTCTGGTCGGCTAACGCCTGTACAAACAGTATCATAGGATGTCACCCGACAGAGAGGAAGGTTACTACACTACAGTAGTCACCACGTTGGGCTTGAGAAGAGTGCTTTCAAAAAAACATGCAGTGGCCAGCAAACTTCTTGTATTAGAAGTTCAGACTCTAGCAGTGCCTGGCGTCTGATTTCACCACAGATCGCACCGACATCGACTCGTTTTAAACACAACAAGAAAAGAGACAACTCAAACAATCTTCAGCATTAACAAGACTGATTTATCAGGCTTATGACTTTCTGTGCCAATTGTTGTCATGATGTGTTCAGTAGTTTACCTGTTCAGTGACTTTCTGTGCCAACTGTCATCATGATGTGTTCAGTAGTTTACCTGTTCAGTGACTTTCTGTGCCAACTGTCATCATGATGTGTTCAGTAGTTTACCTGTTCAGTGACTTTCTGTGCCAATTGTCATCATGATGTGTTCAGTAGTTTACCTGCTCAGTGACTGTGTGCCAACTGTCATCATGATATGTTCAGTAGTTTACCTGCTCAGTGACTGTGTCAACTGTCATCATGATGTGTTCAGTAGTTTACCTGTTCAGTGACTTTCTGTGCCTCATCGTGTACAATTGTCATCATGATGTGTTCAGTAGTTTACCTATTCAGTGACTTTCTGTGCCTCATCGTGTACAGTTATCATGATGTGTTCAATAGTTTACTTGCTCAGTAACTTTCTGTGCCAATGAGGCTTTATACCGAAAATTATCTGCCCCTGTCTCGCGACTTCAAATGCGAACGCCACCTACTTAAGATTATTGCCCTTGCCTGTCAGGAACTAGTGATATGTAGCCACAGAAGATTATCTGCTCCTGACTTGTCACCAGGGGGCATCAGCAGTTCGGCCCTAAAATTATCGCCCTTTCGTCTCGGCAAGGAGTAGTATAACGCCTTATTGTCATCGCCTTATTGTCATCATGATGTGTTCAGTAGTTTACCTGCTCGGTGACTTTCTGTGCCAATTATCATGATGTGTTCAGTAGTTTACCTGCTCAGTGACTTTATGTGCCTCCTCCAAGGTGTGCTCTCCATCAGGCAACACCTCAGGTTCTACAATGTGTACAATTGTCATCATGATGTGTTCAGTAGTTTACCTGCTCAGTGACTTTCTGTGCCTCATTGTGTACAATTGTCATCATGATGTGTTCAGTAGTTTACCTGCTCAGTGACTTTCTGTGCCTCCTCCAAGGTGTGCTCTCCATCAGGCAACACCTCAGGTTCTACAATGTGTACAATTGTCATCATGATGTGTTCAGTAGTTTACCTGCTCAGTGACTTTCTGTGCCTCATTGTGTACAATTGTCATCATGATGTGTTCAGTAGTTTACCTGCTCAGTGACTTTCTGTGCCTCCTCCAAGGTGTGCTCTCCATCAGGCAACACCTCAGGTTCTACAATGTGTACAATTGTCATCATGTGTTCAGTAGTTTACCTGCTCAGTGACTTTCTGTGCCTCCTCCAAGGTGTGCTCTCCATCAGGCAACACCTCAGGTTCCACGATGGGCACCAGGCCGTTCTGAAACAAGGCACCAACATTAACAGTGATTGTCAGTGGGGAGAAGCACAAAGTGGTGGACCCTTGAAAAACACCAACCCCTAGCAGTGAAGCACCAAGGACAGGAAAATGATGGGACAAACTGACTTTCTCAAACAAACAAAATCAACAGGGCAAAATGTTTGGATCTTGCAGAAATCAAAAGCACAAATTTTTCCAGAGTTCAATTTCAATAGGTCATTTGCCCCAATAACAGAACATAACGGGACATTTTCAGTTGTAATAGGACTAATGTCCTATGACCTACGCCTCAGGACATCACTGCTCTAAATGTTTAAAAACAAAACAAAAAAATAATCAAATTACAACCCTTGAGCATAGGTATGCTTTTGGTTCATTAAAAACAAATGGCCGAAGACATAGCAACCATAACCAATACAGTTGGGAAAACAAAATGGCCGAAGACATAGCAACCATAACCAATACAGTTGGGAAAACAAAATGGCCGAAGACATAGCAACCATGACCAATACAGTTGGGAAAACAAAATGGCCGAAGACATAGCAACCATGACCAATACAGTTGGGAAAACAAAATGGCCGAAGACATAACAACCATAACCAATACAGTTGGAAAACAAATGGCCAAAGACATAACAACCATAACCAATACAGTTGGAAAACAAATGGCCGAAGACATAACAACCATGACCAATACAGTTGGGAAAACAAATGGCCAAAGACATAACAACCATGACCAATACAGTTGGAAAACAAATGGCCGAAGACATAGCAACCATAACCAATACAGTTGGGAAAACAAATGGCCGAAGACATAACAACCATGACCAATACAGTTGGGAAAACAAATGGCCAAAGACATAACAACCATAACCAATACAGTTGGGAAAACAAATGGCCGAAGACATAGCAACCATAACCAATACAGTTGGGAAAACAAATGGCCGAAGACATAACAACCATAACCAATACAGTTGGGAAAACAAATGGCCGAAGACATAACAACCATAACCAATACAGTTGGGAAAACAAATGGCCGAAGACATAACAACCATAACCAATACAGTTGGAAAACAAATGGCCAAAGACATAACAACCATAACCAATACAGTTGGGAAAACAAATGGCCAAAGACATAACAACCATAACCAATACAGTTGGAAAACAAATGGCCAAAGACATAACAACCATAACCAATACAGTTGGAAAACAAATGGCCAAAGACATAACAACCATGACCAATACAGTTGGGAAAACAAATGGCCAAAGACATAACAACCATAACCAATACAGTTGGGAAAACAAATGGCCAAAGACATAACAACCATGACCAATACAGTTGGAAAACAAATGGCCAAAGACATAACAACCATGACCAATACAGTTGGGAAAACAAATGGCCAAAGACATAACAACCATAACCAATACACAGTTACAGTTGGAAAACAAATGGCCAAAGACATAACAACCATGACCAATACAGTTGGAAAACAAATGGCCAAAGACATAACAACCATGACCAATACAGTTGGAAAACAAATGGCCGAAGACATAGCAACCATGACCAATACAGTTGGGAAAACAAATGGCCGAAGACATAACAACCATAACCAATACAGTTGGGAAAACAAATGGCCGAAGACATAACAACCATAACCAATACAGTTGGGAAAACAAATGGCCGAAGACATAGCAACCATGACCAATACAGTTGGGAAGTTTTAGGTTGAAAAAAAAAGTTACATCTTAAAAAACAAACCAAAAAAACCTCACCCTAAATGAGTTTGTTTTCTACATTTCAGACAAACTCCCTGTGTGTATCAATGTCACTGACAATAAGAAAACTATTGAAAAGCTTAGAAGGCAGACAGGTGTGTCAAACGATGCAAGATCAAAATCTACTCTGCGTCCTACTGAATCCACTGTAAATGTGCACACATCCCAACCATGCAGACAGCCCCAACAAAACAGATAAAAAGGCGTGGGGACCCAAACCTGTTGGCAGATGCTGGCGTATCTAGCCAGGACGTTGGCATTCTCCACCATGGCCTGGAAGGATGGCGTGTTCTTGGTGATCTTCAGCACACACCTCCACTTGGCGAAACGAGCCCCCTGCTTGTAGTACTCTGCGCACCGCTCCCCTAGGCCGTCCAGACCTACACACACATGATGAGATTGAACACACACACCTCCACTTGTAGTACTCTGCGCACCGCTCCCCTAGGCCGTCCAGACCTACACACACATGATGAGATTGAACACACACACCTCCACTTGTAGTACTCTGCGCACCGCTCCCCTAGGCCGTCCAGACCTACACACACATGATGATTGAACACACACACCTCCACTAGTAGTACTCTGCGCACCGCTCCCCTAGGCCGTCCAGACCTACACACACATTGCATTTTATTGCATTGCATTATATAGTACACTGTACAGTAAGGTATTGTAATACATTGGCGAAATGAGCCCCCTGCATACAATACTCCAAACACCGCTCCCCTAGACTGTCTAGGCCTACACACACAATTTAACCCTCTTTTAATTGATAAAAACAGTTGTTCCGGAGATTAGATTCTTTTTTTAATCGACTTTTAGTTGCAGGCCTCAACCATAGACTGGGCACTCAATGGAAGAAAGAAAAAAAATGTGCGTGTAGGGGGTGAGGGGGGAGAAGAAGTTGTAGAAATTATACCTTACAATACAGAGAAGAAACCAGCAAAAACAAAGAGAAATACAAGAGAAGGGTGTGACCTTGTGTGGTGCACTCGTTGTGGCTGCCGGCGAGCGGCACCACGCCCTTGTCCACCTTGATGCCGGGGATGATGCCCCTCTCCTTCAGGATGTCCACGAAGGGCTTGCCCGCAGAGTCCTTCTGGTACAGGGTCTCGTGGAAGAGGATCACCCCGGAGATGTTGTCGGCCAGGCACTTGTCGGTGGAGAACAGCACCTCGCGGTACTGGCGTCGGTTCTCCTCCGTGTTCTCCACGCTGATCCCCTCCAGACGCTTCCCCATGGAACCTGGCACCAACAACCAGTGTGGAACCTTTCAACAGTTCATCTACACCACCAAGCAACAGGCTGCGCTTCCCCATGGAACCTGGCACCAACAACCAGCGTGGAACCTTTCAACAGTTCATCTACACCACCAAGCAACAGGCTGCGCTTCCCCATGGAACCTGGCACCAACAACCAGCGTGGAACCTTTCAACAGTTCATCTACACCACCAAGCAACAGGCTGCGCTTCCCCATGGAACCTGGCACCAACAACCAGCGTGGAACCTTTCAACAGTTCATCTACACCACCAAGCAACAGGCTGCGCTTCCCCATGGAACCTGGCACCAACAACCAGCGTGGAACCTTTCAACAGTTCATCTACACCACCAAGCAACAGGCTGCGCTTCCCCATGGAACATGGCACCAACAACCAGCGTGGAACCTTTCAACAGTTCATCTACACCACCAGGCAACAGGCTGCGCTTCCCCATGGAACCTGGCACCAACAACCAGCGTGGAACCTTTCAACAGTTCATCTACACCACCAGGCAACAGGCTGCGCTTCCCCATGGAACCTGGCACCAACAACCAGCGTGGAACCTTTCAACAGTTCATCTACACCACCAGGCAACAGGCTGCGCTTCCCCATGGAACCTGGCACCAACAACCAGCGTGGAACCTTTCAACAGTTCGTCTACACCACCAAGCAACAGGCTGCGCTTCCCCATGGAACCTGGCACCAACAACCAGCATGGAACCTTTCAACAGTTCATCTACACCACCAGGCAACAGGCTGCGCTTCCCCATGGAACCTGGCACCAACAACCAGCGTGGAACCTTTCAACAGTTCATCTACACCACCAGGCAACAGGCTGCGCTTCCCCATGGAACCTGGCACCAACAACCAGCGTGGAACCTTTCAACAGTTCATCTACACCACCAAGCAACAGGCTGCGGAATAACAGAAAGGTCCCCCCGTGGGGATACAAAATAGTTCCCCCACCTTCTGGAAGTTATGTGCTTGTAACTTCCTCTAATTCATCACTCTCTTTGACTCTGCGTTTTCCTTTTGCTTACTGTCATCTGCTTTCTTTCTATGTTACTGGTCCATTCTCCTGCCTTTTTTCTATAAATTCTGATAGATTTCTTCAGCCGAAGTCAGACATGCTGGGCCTAACTATTTCTTAGGCGCATAACGGCAGCATGACGCATCAACGCTGATATGACAGGAAACTGAGTGAACGAAGAAGAAGAACAGAAAGGTATTACAAATGTTCTTTTGTAGTGTTTTCTTTTTCCTTTGCGTTCTTTTGATAAATGTAAAATGTTATCAACAACTTCCTTAACTCTTCTAGCACCATGGATGAATACATTCGCCCAAGACATCTCTCCACTTCCACCAAGTGCAAAGACCATCACTACCAAGTACTCTGCCCTGTGTTTAGAGCTTATCTCACTGTTTCTTCCATTAAAGCAATGCATGTGCATGTTCTTGTCGGTTGAGATACAACAGACAGACAAAAATGTAAAAAATACGTAGTGTTAGAAGAGGTAAAGGGTTCTTGCATTTGGCACAAAGTATACCACTGCACATTTTTGGAAAGATGCTCCACAACACAGAAAATAATTCTTTATGGTCTTACAACCCCAACTATAGGTAATGCCTTGAACAAGTCCCTGCCAATGTCTACATTTGTTTGTCCTGCATGAATCCAGCACACAACACGAACTCCGCAAGATGTGAAGCTGCACATCCACCCAGGAGCTACAAAGGCCAGGGTTGTGTCTGTGAACACGGTCAATCTTAGCACTGAGCTACTGACTCACCAGCAGCCAAAAGCAACAAAAAGGCCTTGGCTTTGTCATGAAATACACAACAATAACAGGCAGACAATCAATCACAGCACTCACCCACAGACTCATCATCGGCCCAGATTTCTTTTTCTGGAGCCACAATGGCCTAAGCTCTTTTGCTGACTGACCTACAACTACATACAGTACTCATAATAACACAACACAACGCCCCACTGACCCACAGACTATACAACTACATACAGTACTCATAATAACACAACACAACGCCCCACTGACCCACAGACTATACAACCACATACAGTACTCATAATAACACAACACAACGCCCCACTGACCCACAGACTATACAACTACATACAGTACTCATAATAACACAACGCCCCACTGACCCACAGACTATACAAGTTTTTACAACCACATACAGTACTCATAATAACACAACACAACGCCCCACTGACCCACAGACTATACAACCACATACAGTACTCATAATAACACAACATAACGCCCCACTGACCCACAGACTATACAACCACATACAGTACTCATAATAACACAATACAATGCCCCACTCACCCACAGACTATACAACTACATACAGTACTCATAATAACACAATACAATGCCCCACTCACCCACAGACTATACAACTACATACAGTACTCAAAATACAATGCCCCACTCACCCACAGACTATACAACCACATACAGTACTCATAACACAATACAATGCCCCACTCACCCACAGACTATACAACTACATACAGTACTCATAATACAACGCCCCACTCACCCACAGATACAATTACATACAGTACTCATAATACAATGCCCCACTCACCCACAGATACAACTACATTCAGTACTCATAATACAATGCCCCACTCACCCACAGATACAATTACATTCAGTACTCATAATACAATGCTCCACTCACCCACAGA
The DNA here is from genome assembly GCA_017654935.2 of Phymorhynchus buccinoides. NCBI lineage: Eukaryota > Metazoa > Mollusca > Gastropoda > Neogastropoda > Raphitomidae > Phymorhynchus > Phymorhynchus buccinoides. The sequence continues at coordinate 9,281 of JAGGCT020001689.1, forward strand.
TACAATTACATACAGTACTCATAATACAATGCCCCACTCACCCACAGACTATACAACTACATACAGTACTCATAATACAACGCCCCACTCACCCACAGATACAATTACATACAGTACTCATAATACAATGCCCCACTCACCCACAGATACAATTACATTCAGTACTCATAATACAATGCCCCACTCACCCACAGATACAACTACATACAGTACTCATAATACAATGCTCCACTCACCCACAGATACAATTACATACAGTACTCATAATACAATGCCCCACTCACCCACAGACTATACAACTACATACAGTACTCATAATACAATGCTCCACTCACCCACAGATACAATTACATACAGTACTCATAATACAATGCCCCACTCACCCACAGACTATACAACAACATACAGTACTCATAATACAATGCCCCACTCACCCACAGACTATACAACTACATACAGTACTCATAATACAATGCTCCACTCACCCACTGATACAACTACATACAGTACTCATAATACAATGCTCCACTCACCCACAGATACAACTACATACAGTACTCATAATACAATGCTCCACTCACCCACAGATACAACTACATACAGTACTCATAATACAATGCTCCACTCACCCACAGACTATACAACTACATACAGTACTCATAATACAATGCCCCACTCACCCACAGATACAACTACATACAGTACTCATAATACAATGCCCCACTCACCCACAGATACAACTACATACAGTACTCATAATACAATGCCCCACTCACCCACAGACTATACAACATACAGTACTCATAATACAATGCCCCACTCACCCACAGACAATACAACATACAGTACTCATAATACAATGCTCCACTCACCCAGACTATACAACTACATACAGTACTCATAATACAATGCCCCACTCACCCACAGACTATACAACATACAGTACTCATAATACAATGCCCCACTCACCCACAGACAATACAACATACAGTACTCATAATACAATGCTCCACTCACCCACAGACTATACAACTACATACAGTACTCATAATACAATGCCCCACTCACCCACAGATACAACTACATACAGTACTCATAATACAATGCTCCACTCACCCACAGATACAACTACATACAGTACTCATAATACAATGCTCCACTCACCCACAGATACAACTACATACAGTACTCATAATACAATGCTCCACTCACCCACAGACTCATCAGCGGCCAGGATCCCTTTTCCTGGGGCTACAATGGCCTTGGCAGTGGCCCTCAGCTCCTTCTGCAGTTCAGGAGTCAGGTACTCGGCAAACTGAGGCATGTTGCTGCCTGAAAACATCAGTCAACCAATCAATCAATCAAACAGTAACCACAGACATGTTGGAGACACAATTCTGAGACTGTGCCAGCAAGCAATAATAATAATGAATAATGCTTATATAGCGCATAGTTTTGCTAAGCAACTCAATGCGCTTTCACTCACCATTCATACAAACATTTCTAAACGACTAGCAGCTGCTCACGTATCATCACCATACATCTCTATGAAATTAATAAATAAAAGAATGAGTATGTAGCATTAATATCGAAAACACACTGCATGTAAACATAACACAACCCACTGTTCCCTGCCCCCCACTCCTCCCTTCTGCCCCCCCCCCCCCCTCCAACTACACACGGAAGCAAGCATTGCTGATTTATATCACAACAGTACTGTACTACCTTTACAGATCTGTACAGGTAGTGAGATGAATTTTGTAACAAACAAGAACGAGCAATGTTGCCATATTGGATCTTTCATTATCATTGTTGGGTATTTATTGAAGATAATTCTGCCAAATGTCATTATGACCCGTTCAGTAGTTTAAGCAGTACATGCTTAAACAAGATTCACACTCACTCTCCTCTCACTCCTAGTCCTACAGACACACACACATACAAGCACGTACGTGCGTGCACGAATAAGTAGGCAGAAGTGTGGAAAGATAGGATTATTTCCTATATATTGTGTTTGTACATATAGATATATTTTAATTAAGTAATCATGTTATTACTTGTTTATTTATTTTACTATTCTTTATTGTATATTTCCAATCAGACTTATTTCAATATCACAGGAAAATTTGCATTATTTGGGTGATGGTGTATGCATGTGTCAAGTTAAGCACTAAGCAATACACATCAGAATCTTCAGCAAGATGAAGGAGGATGTTTAAAGAAAGAAAAAGGTCTGACCAGAATAAGTTCATTCAACATCCTCCGGCCTGGAACAGGCACATATGGGACATTATTAACTATAGAGATAGTGGGACGATCCTGGAGGTACTGCAATACCAGGAAAGTGCCAATTCTTTTAAAAAAAATTATAATACATTGTTAAATGTTTTTTTGCATCTGACAATCAGTTACAGTTCAGGGTGAGTTCAACATCCCATCGCCAGTTGGCCTTAGACTAGAGCTGGATTCGAACCCGCACACTCGGAAACCTGATGGATGTACGAGCCAGCGACTCAACCAACTGAGCCACAGCGGCTCCCAAACACGCACACACAGATATTCAGAGACCCTTTTTCCAATTGTAAAGTACTCTCATTCTAACAATCTGGGAGAGCGAAAACCAGTTTCCTTGGCAGAGACGTGATTATATTCTTGAAGGTGAAAGAGACAAGATGAGGACAGACAAGTTTGGGGTTATTTTCCCTCTTCTCTTTCTCCCTTTATTAATGTTATTTAGTTAGGTAGATATGTAGATTAGGGCTATTTATAGGCCTCGTGGCCCTCTCAGTGAATTTCACTTCTCTATATATAACCGAGCTGTGTGTGTGTGTTTTGGTTTTTTTGTACGGGATAAAACCATATTTAGCGTGGTTTTATCGCCGCCAAACTTTCGCAGTATCCAGATGGATGATCCCGGGTTAACATAGGGTACATTACATTTTGCAACACACTCCGTAATTAGCGTAATTAGTCAAAGTCAAGCGATCGACCAGGTCAGTGGTTCTACCCACTGCTTTTAACAACTATAACTAGTACAAGGCAAAATTTTCAACAGGCAGCAGCAAGATACAATAGCCTAACGGTTAAGTCGTCGCACTCTCACACAAATGTTCTGGGTTCGAACCTGGCTCCGTCCAATTTTTTTATATTTTTTTTAACAATCAACCCAACACGCAAATAATAATACAGTGGATTACTACGCTTATTATCCGCGAAGCGGGTAGTAACCGGCTAGTAAAATAGAACTAGTATTGTTCTGGGTTCGAACCTGGCTCCGTCCAAAATTTTGTATTTATTTTTTAACAATCAACCCAACACGCAAATAATAATACAGTGGATTACTACGCTTATTTTGTCTAGATTAGATTACTGCAACTCCCTTCTACTTGGTTGCCCACAGGCACTTCTCAAACCATTACAACAACTTCAAAACTCTGCTGCTAGAATGGTCTTCAAAGCCAAGCGTCTTCAACACACATCACCTCTACTTAAAGAGTTACATTGGCTACCCGTTCAACAAAGAATAAACTACAAAACTGCCTGTCTCTGCTATCAGATCATATCGGGAACAGCACCGCAATACCTCTATGAGCTTCTTGAAATTTACGTTCCATCTCGATCTCTCCGCTCAGCAAATGACAATAGCTGAATAGGATCTTTCGAATACATAAATTTAAATGTGATAGGCATGGCGGAAGAGCTTTTACATCATCAGCAGTCAAACTCTGGAATTCATTGCCTTCTGCTGTCAGACATAGTCAATCTTTAGCATCGTTCAAAACAAACCTGAAAACCCATCTGTTCTGGCAGTCTTTCCAATAACACCCCCATCTCCATGTGCACGTGTGTGTGTATGTGTGATTGTGCGATGTATGTCCGTTTGTTTGTATGTATGTATGTATGTAATTTGTGTGTGTGTATGTGCATGCATGTAATTTGTGAGCGTGTGCGCGAATGTGTGTGTGAGTGCGCCCACGGACGCACTTCCAAGCAGGTGTGTGAGTGTGTTGTGTGTGTTCTGTGTGGGCATATCTGCTTGCATGTGTATGAGTGTATGCGTGTGCAGGAGAGATTGTGTTCACTAGGGGGGGTGGGGGGAGGGGGGAGGAGTGTGTGTGAGTATGTGTCTGTGAGTGTGAGTACACGTGAGTGCTTTGTGTATGTGAGGGCGCGCGTTGTGTGTGTGTATGTGTGTGCGTGCGTGTGCGCGTGTTTGTACAAGTGTATGTTTGAGTAAGTTTGTGTGCGTTTCAGTGAGAATGTGTTTGATGAAATGTGTGTGGGTATGTCTGTATGCAAGAACGCGTTCACTCTCATACGTGCACGTACGTGTGTGTCTGTTTTGCATGTGTGTCTGTTGTGCGTGTGCGTGTGCGAGTGTTTCAATACTGATTGTAAAGCGCTTTGTGCTCGATAAAAAGCGCTATATAAATATCCGTTTATTATTAAAGTTATTTTTTATTTTTAGGAATTATTTGACTACCCCTTTACTGTAAGTTTTCTAAAGAACTGTGTTTACAGGGTTTGAAACACTAAACCCACTTGATTTTTTTTTTGGGGGGGTGTCGCATGAAAAAAGGTAGCTCGTAAAAATAAAAAGCTCGCTACTATGAGAGTCTGTATTTGCGACAACCACAAATTTCACTTTTTCTGTACTTTAACCATTTAACTAACTCTAACCCTAACCCAAACCCTATAAAAAAGTGAAATTTGTGGTTCATGCTCAATGTCGCAAATATAATACACTGTCATAGGTAGCGAGCTTTTTATTTTTACGAGCTACCTATTTTCATGCGACAGGGGGAACATTACGTTCTGGAATGTTAGCAGGCAGCAGTGTGATCCATCATGTTTTCTGCAAGTCAGGGGTTGACGAAGGTCAAGGTCGTTTCACTTGCCAAAAAACACCGGCTGCATTTTATTCTTCCTAGTTCACGATCATTGTTTTGAAGGGTAGCTTTCTAAAATATTCCTTACTTATCACACTTGTATTTATAAATGAAGCCTCTAAAAAGCCAAGATAAGGGGGCTGTCTGAAGGGACAATTTAGACTGATCGCATGCACTCAGCACTGATATGAGCCACGAGGACTGAGGCAGTTCATGCAACACATAAATTAAATTGATTGTAGTAGGCCTAGTAAAGTAATATAAAGGGCTTGACGTTGCTGTAGGCTATCTTTCAAGTTGCCCAGCATTATCTGATGACATTTTGTCTATGGACTTTTCTATCGTCTTTTCGTGCGTTATAATGTACAACAGACATTTGATAACCCACACAAATTACAAAATATAAGCCAATATATCTGCCGGGTCGGCCTTCAAGATTGCAACATATTCGAAGGTCGCGATCTGCCCAAGGGCAATCTTGAACAAAAACACCGCTTCACACAATCAATAACATGGCTGGACATTCAACAAATGGGTAATAGTATCTTTCTGGTATATCTACAGAGATTCCACACACCACTGGAACAAATCTGGCGATGCGGAAAAAAAGATCAGACTTACTATTTGGGGGAAGTGTGGAGCAGACGTCTTATCAGTCGGGAGCAAGCAAGGCAAGTGAATACTAGGCTAGACGAAAGAGAGGCTTTCACCTTATTCGAAAGGTCATGACCTTCACCTTCACCATCAAAATAAAGAGGGGTCATTGAAGGAGGCTCGTTATGCCTAGTAGGCCTCTAGGGCCTCTCATTATGTTTTGCAATGTGGAGAAATGGCAGAGTGTACGCTCCTTCTGGCAAGTCCAACTTTTAGACATATCCCTAACTAGAAAATACGCACTTTGCCATACTTTCAAATCAAACGGTTATGGCACCAGTCCAGGTCGACTGGGATATAATAAATAGTGCCCTCGGCGAACTCTCAAGCAGTTCAGCTTTGTAGATTTGCTTCCCCTTCTACCGGTGCTTCACATAAAATAATAGGAACAAATTACAAGGGGTTAAGTTGGAAAAATAAATGGGTGGGAGATCAACTGAACTCTGCAAAAGTCTGTTTTCTTGCAAAATCCCAAAGTAACTGCAACAGTGTGATCACTTGCGTTGTCACAATAAAATAGGGGGAAATAGATGCCAGTGCTTGAACGACAAATCCAAAAGGCATATGGGAAAACAGATGCTCATGTATCAATCCGCAGTGACAGAACTTTCTCTCTGGGAGAGGAACTGGGGCCATAGATCCAGCTTTTTAGAAGAGAGAGAGAGAGAGAGATTTAACAGCTGAAAACGATTAACAAAGTCAGTAAAGTGATGGCCAACAATGTTACCCCCCCCCCCCCCCTCCCTGTCGGCCTATTTTGGAAACTGATCGCTAAGACTAAGAGTAACGGCCGGATAGGGTTAGGGTTAGGATAAGGTTAAGGTTATCAAGTTCATAAAACTGAAATCTAAAACGCCATAAATGGAGATTAAAGGCCAAGAACATGAGATGGTAGCTCATCCTTTTTTGCCCATCTTCAAGTTACCCAAAAGTTGCCTACATTCTTACCGAACATAATCCACATTGGAAGTGTATTTATTGCGTTGCATGGCATTTATTGCGTGTTGTGTGATATTTATTGTGTGTTGTGTGATATTCATTGTGTTGTATGGCATTTATTGCGTGTTGTGTGATATTTATTGTGTGTTGTGTGATATTTATTGTGTGTTGTGTGATATTTATTGTGTGTTGTGTGATATTTATTGTGTTGTATGGCATTTATTATGTGTTGTGTGATATCTGTTGCGTTGCATGGCATTTATTATGTGTTGTGTGATATTTATTGTGTGTTGTGTGATATTCATTGTGTTGTATGGCATTTATTATGTGTTGTGTGATATTTATTGTGTGTTGTGTGATATTCATTGTGTTGTATGGCATTTATTGCGTGTTGTGTGATATTTATTGTGTGTTGTGTGATATTCATTGTGTTGTATGGCATTTATTGCGTGTTGTGTGATATTTATTGTGTGTTGTGTGATATTCATTGTGTTGTATGGCATTTATTGCGTGTTGTGTGATATTTATTGTGTGTTGTGTGATATTTATTGTGTGTTGTGTGATATTTATTGTGTGTTGTGTGATATTTATTGTGTTGTATGGCATTTATTATGTGTTGTGTGATATCTGTTGCGTTGCATGGCATTTATTATGTGTTGTGTGATATCTGTTGTGTTGTATGGCATTTATTATGTGTTGTGTGATATCTGTTGTGTTGTATGGCATTTATTATGTGTTGTGTGATATCTGTTGCGTTGCATGGCATTTATTATGTGTTGTGTGATATCTGTTGTGTTGTATGGCATTTATTATGTGTTGTGTGATATCTGTTGTGTTGTATGGCATTTATTGTGTGTTGTGTGATATTTATTGTGTTGTATGGCATTTATTATGTGTTGTGTGATATCTGTTGTGTTGTATGGCATTTATTATGTGTGGTGTGATATCTGTTGCGTTGCATGGCATTTATTATGTGTTGTGTGATATCTGTTGCGTTGCATGGCATTTATTATGTGTTGTGTGATATCTGTTGCGTTGTATGGCATTTATTATGTGTTGTGTGATATCTGTTGCGTTGCATGGCATTTATTATGTGTTGTGTAATATCTGTTGCGTTGCATGGCATTTATTATGTGTTGTGTGATATTTATTGCGTTGTATGGCATTTATTGCGTGTTGTGTGATATCAGTATTGTGTTGTGTGACCATTTGTTGTGTGTTGTGTGATATGTATTGTCGTGTATGACATTTATTGCGTGTTCTTTTCTTCTTCTTTTCCCTATAGCAACCGCAGTCACTGCTGACTATTATGTCGCTGTATTTGGGAGGATCTACGGAAATGCGCAAGACAGCAAACTATCAAGAAGAAGGAAGTGGACAGGAGAAAAATAAGAAATATAGAGAGATTGGCCCAGCCAGCCAGGTCTCGCTAATCGGTCCCTAACATGATGCCGCGCCAAGCGAGAGAATGACCCAGCCAGCCAGGTCCCGCTAATCGGGCCCCAACGTGATGCCGCGTCATTGGGAAGAATAAAATAAAGGAAAATGAACTAATAATAAATTAAAATGAACTAAAGAAAATAAAGAAAAAGAGAGAAGGGAGTGTAGTTACTGTGATTTGGAGACCCAGGACACAAAAGTGCCCAAGGTCCTCGCTTCAACAGCCTGTTCTGGGAGGTTGTTCCATGCCTTGATGGTACGTGGCAGGAAACTTGCTTGCCTGTATTGGGTACGGCAGTAGGTCTGGGCCAGCTGCTTGGGGTGTGCTCGACGTTGGCGCTGTGGTGCTGGGACCAGTTTCTCTCTTAGTTTTCATAGTGACCAGATTGCTTTGTATCTTGTAGAGCATGGCTAGTCTTGCTGTTTCCGTTCATTCTTGCAGGGTGGGCCACTTTAGCTGCTCTATCATGGAGGTCACACTTGACGTATTCCTGAAGCGGCGCAGGGCAAATCTTGCAGCTCTCCTCTGGACCGCTTCGATTTTGTCGTTGTCTTGCTGTTGGTGAGGGTCCCACACTGTGGAGGCGTATTCCAGTATGGGACGCACAAATGCCTCGTAGGCTCTTTCCCTGATGGTCTGGGAACTGATCTTGAGGCTTCTTCTAAAAAACCCGAGTCTTGTTGGCCTTTGAGCAGACGTGCTGGATATGTTTTTTCCAGCTCAGATCTTTACAGATGGTAACTCCCAGGTATTTTGCGGAGTCCACCGTTTCGAGCAAGTGGCCATGGAGCGTGTACCTGCTTTCCTGCGTCTGTCTTCTTTTGGTAACAGGCAAGGTGGTGCATTTGTCAGGATGAAATGCCATGTCCCAGCTCTTCTCCCACTCAGCAAGCTGATGGAGGTCATGCTGTAGCTGATCATGGTCCTGAGGCGCCGCTACCACTCAATGATACACTGCAGTGTCATCAGCAAAGAGACGGGTTGGTGATGTCACCCTGTGTTGTGTGATATTATTGTGTTGTGCGACCATTTCTTGTGTGTTGTGTGATATTTATTGTGTTGTATGACATTTATTGTGTGTTGTGTGATATCTGTTGCGTTGTATGGCATTTCTTGTGTGTTGTGTGATATTTATTGTGTTGTATGACATTTATTGTGTGTTGTGTGATATCTGTTGCGTTGTATGGCATTTCTTGTGTGTTGTGTGATATTTATTGTGTTGTATGACATTTATTGTCGTATGATATTTAGTAATGATGTATAATTATGTATAATTAATTAAGCACATGAAGTTATTTGAGTAATCTCCAAAGCAAAGCCGATTAATTAAGCACATGAAGTTATTTGAGTAATCTCCAAAGCAAAGCCGATGAAACAAGAGAGATTATATTTTTCGGTTTAAGTAAAACTGTGTCTTGCGTTAGTTTGGAACAGTTTTATTTGAGCTTTGGCCCCAGTGGGGCTTTTAAGCTAATACATAGATAACAACAAACACAATGGCAGACACCTTAGTCATTTTGTGAGAGGACTATGATGTTGTTGTTAACGGCATTAGTCAACTTCGTTTAAAGGACGAAAGAGAAAAAAACATGTGAGATGGAATCTACTTCCAAGAAATTATAAATGAAGAAAAAACAAAGAAAAAATCAACATAACTCGATTACTTTACAAACGTACATTTAGGCTATATTTTCATAGATCTAGCGCTAGCGCTGTCTTTTCACAGACTCACAGATCACGACTGGTTATAGGATGTTAGCCTTTTGCCCTCGTTAGTAAAAATTTGGTTCAAAACTTGATTGTCTTAATGGCCCATGGATTTATTTAGGACGTTAGTGTATAAGCTAACACTCAACTTTACAATTGAAGAATGTCCAAATTGGTAGAAAACATAAGTGTAAGTCATAAGCATAATAATAACAATAGGGCCTAAGCATTTCTTTGCGCTTACTCTTAAAAAGCCCTAAGCGCTTACAAAATAATAACATACATAATAATAAACAGCATAAATAATGGACAAAATTTAGATCACCAGCAAGAACACCACACGCACCCACAAACAAGCGTGCGCGCACACACTGACACACACACACATACTGACACACACACATACTGACACACACACACATACTGACACACACACACACACTCACTGACACACACACACACACACACACACACACACACACACACACACACACACACACACACACCGGAGGAGGGTCGGTAGAAATGGAAGACTGGGCATTCATAAATAGTTGACAAAATTTAGATCACCAGCAAGAACACCACACCCACCCACAAACACACACACAAGCGTGCGCGCACACACTGACACACACACATACTCACACACACACACACACACACACACACACACACACACACACCGGAGGAGGGTCGGTAGAAATGGAAGACTGGGCAAATTCAAGACTGCACTTGGTCATCTCCAAACATGGAACACTCAATTTTTAGTAACGTTTTATTTTGTGTGTATTTGACTGTTTAAGGTTTGGGCTAGGGTTAGGGATATGGTTAGGGTTAGGGATATGGTTAGGGTTAGAGTCAGTTTGATTTCAGATTGAATGGTTAAAATATATACATTCTAAAGTTTCGCTGTAAACCGACATTGTCACGCGAATGACGTCACTTTCCATATTTGGAGCTGACCAAGTGAGCATTGAACGTCTTGTACATGTATGGAAGGAAGATCGAAATAAAGGTTTTTTTAAAAGTGGTTTTGAGAAGACTTGAAAGAAGGTAGATGGTTTGAGCTGCGGAGAGAAAGAAGCATTAGGCCTAAGTCTATTGCAAACAAGCATAGAGTTTATGAGATGAAGAAGCTCACTTTAAAATAGTCTAGATGAATTCAGAACAATGCTGCTCGCCTTGTACTGAGGTGTTCCAAATTCTCTCACTCTACTCCAATGCTTGAATCTCTTCACTGGCTTCCTGTCGGAAGGCGTATCGAATACAAGCTCTCTCTGCTCTGTTACAAATCCCTGAATGGTCTGGCTCCTTCTTATCTCGCTGATCTTCTGAACCTTTACACACCTCTTAGACAGTTACGCTCCTCTTCTGACACTTCTCTCCTCCAAATCCCTCGTTTCCGCACCAAGACCCTTGGCGAACGCTCCTTCTCTTTCCAGGCCCCCTCCTCTTGGAATAGACTCCCTTTATCTCTCCGTTCTGCCAACTCCCTTCATTTAAGTCTTCTCTCAAAACTACTCTTTTCAAATCATAGCCTGCTATCTTATATTTCTTTTCAAAGTACTATGCCCCTTCCATCCGCGTGTGTTTGTGTGCATGCGTGTAGTATATGCGTGTGTGTTGCGTGTGCGTGTGTGTGTGTGTGTGTGTGTGTGTGTGTGTGTGTGTGTGTGTGTGTGTGTGTGTGTGTGTGTGTGTGTGCGCGTGCGCGTGTGGTGCGTTCGTGTGTGTGTTTGTGTGTGTGTTTGTGTTTGTGTGTCTGCTTAGTGCGTGCGTGTGTCTGTGTTTAAAAATATATTATACACGTGCGTGCACACGCACGCATATAATATATTTGTGTCATTTCTTTATTTATATTGCTTGCTGGTTTATTCATTTATTATTGTAAGCGCTTAGGGCTTTTTTAAGATTATAGGCACTATAAATGCTTATTATTAGTAGTATTAGTATTATTATGAATTTACTTCAGTCAAAGAAAACAGTCTACTTCTAACTTTCGCTTTAAATCTACCATCTTGGCTTGCTAGGTCACGTGACTGATATTCTTCTTTTTCTTCTTCTCACCTGCCGTAACCGGCATGTATCAATTTTAGATCTAATTTATCTTGAAATAAAGAAGTAAGAAGCTTCTCACCTGGTTTGCTGCTGGTTTTTTGTAACTCATTGCGTGTGTCTGAAGATGTTGCCTTTAGGCCACAGCACGCCATAACCCTGTGGAAGGTGAAAACACTATATATTCACACTAGGCCGTTTCACACGACCATGACAGCATAGCAAAGGGGCGCCACTCACTCAGATTCGCTTGAACCTAAAATCCTCTACCCAACCTTTTATCTTTTTCTTGTCAGAAACCAAACCTCTCTAGTCGTTTCCCAGACAAATCGCTTGATCTTTGTTTGTTTCACATCAACTACAGTTTTTGTGTGTGTAACCTACGTTTACGCACGATTAATTTGCTTTCAAGGTTATGTGCCTACGTCAAGGCCTAGTACATTATACTTATACCTACGTCATTTTGTACGGAAGGACGTGGTCTTCCTTTGACGTCAAAGGTCTGGATTGTGTCATTTCGTTTTTCATGGCTCCGCTGTGCGTGTTTATTGCTGATTCAGTGATTGCTAGGTGGAAAGTAAACAAGTCATCTATGATAAGGAAACGGGTTTTTTTTCTTCTGTAGACCAGATTTTGCAAGAAGAAGGTTATACTAAACCAAAGGTGTCGTTATTTCCAGTTAATGTTAATCGCACATTGTGGATTACACAGTTCTTATGGACCTGGGAGGGATCATAATCATCATACTGATACTCGGATACGGGATAGGTCTAGATCTATAGGCCTACCCTAAGTAGACTAGTAAGTGTTGTAATGTGGCTCGATTTCAAGTAAGTTGATCAATATCACTTTATTGTAAATACTTCTTCAACTTCTTTTCTTGAACTAACATACTTTTTGTAACTCTTCACAGACCGTCTGTGAGACGTCCTGATTCGTTAGAACCATGAATTATTTGAAGCAATGGGACATTGTCTACGACGGTGATAAGGACACTTACAACCCAGGCGACAAGGTCAGCGGGAAAGTGATAGTGGACGTTCAAAACACCATCACCATCTCCAAAATCAAAGTCCGCTTCAAAGGAAAAGCAGAGGTCACCATGTTTATAGGAGACTACGACTCAGAGCGGGTGAATTACTTCAACCATGAGAAAATCCTGTTCAAATGTTCCGACAAGGAACCGTCCGTGGATTTACAACCGGGCCATTACGAATACCTTTTCCACTTTACCCTTCCTTTAGGCTTGCCTTACTCCTTTTCCTGCGAAGGAGATGAGAGTGCGGTCGTTCAGTACATCGTCAGAGCGACAATTTACCGACCCGGGCAATGCACCTTCGTGTACGACAAACCGTTCAAGGTGTTGGGGATCTTGGACCTGAACCGCCTCCTGGACGCTAAGCTGAGCGTGGCCAACGCCAATTCCAAGAACCTGAGCTGCGTGTTTTGGAGGAAGGGCAACGTCCTGGCCTCCATTGACTTGCCCAAGAAAGGCTACACTCAGGGGGAGCCCATCCCCATCCACGCCGTCATCCGCAACAGGTCGTCCCTGCGGGTGAAGAAAGCCACGGTGTTTCTGGTCCAGAGAGTCACCATGACCGTGTACGGGTCAACGTCCACCAGAGTCAGCAAGATCTGCCACGTCCAGCGCGGGCCGGTTCTGTCGGGAGCCATGGACGAATGGGGCGGGGACGTGTTGGTCGTTCCTGAGGACCTCCCGCCCACGTCCTTCAAGAGCTGTGAGCTGATCGAGGTGCAGTACCAGCTGATGTTGGTGGTGCGTCCGGCCAGGGTGTGCCGGAGGCTGAGGGTCTTCCTGGACATCCTTGTGGGCACCGTGCCGCTGAAGCCTCAGCCAACGACTCGACTGACCTTGACCGAGTCAACCAAGAAAATGGCACAGACCGACAGCATCTATGATCATGGCACCCGTGTGTAGGGGGGGGCATGAAGCTCTTTGTGTCGGTGGGTGGGATTCAAAAGGGGGGAGGGGGTCGCAGGGCTCCCAGGGACCCCCATTTGGGGGTGTATGAAGTACTAGAATTATAAGGGACCCTCTAAAAGAATGTGCAGGGGGTCCCAGGGCTTTACTATAAACATTCTTTTTAGTATTCACAATGTTATTGGGACCCTCTATCCCTCCTCTAGGACCCTCTATCCTGTAAGTGAAGGAGTCCCTGGGACCCCTTGTTTTGCGGGACGATTGGGAGGCCTGGGGTCGGGGATGAGAGGAGAGCTGATTTGGATATTGATATCCAAGAATTAATGTTTAATACAAATGTATGTTCTTTGCCAAAATATATATGGTCGTCAATAAGACCGGTTGGTGTGTGTGTGTGTGTTGATGTGTGTGTGCGTGCGTGCGCGCCACGTGCTATGGTGTGTAAATATGTATGATCAACCTGATTTACCAGTGCATGGATGACAATCTTTCATAATATAAATCCGCCTCAGGCTTTTTAGTCCCTGAGCCGAAGGTTCGGGGAGCTATTGTTTTTGTCTGGTCCGTCCGTCCGGTGTCCGTCCGTCCGTCCGTCCGGCGTGCCTCCGTCCGTCCGGCTATTCGTCCGTTTTTCTCAAAAGCTATTCAGTCTATCATCGTCAAATTTTGTATACTAGTTTGTCAAGATGCAAGCTATCCACTGATGTATTTAGTTTTACATTAAGGTCAAGATCGCGCCAGTTACGGGGTTCAAACCCCGAAACTCATAATCGCTAATATCTCGCGAAGTTTTGCATGTATTTCAATGCATTTTTGTTCACAACATTTCTTGATGAATGGTCTATAACACAGTTGTCATGAATTTTTCTGTGCGCGCGTGTGCGCATGATCGAGCGCGCTCAAATCACGGGTCCGAACCCCAAGGCTATATATAAAAAAACTATTCAGTTACGTGCTGTTTTGATGCCTTTTTTTATGTAGTTACGTGCTGTTTTGATGCGTTTTTATGTATGTGTACAGCCGACACATTCCGATTTCGGAGTACCTCGGCGATGCTGCGAGGGGACTTTGCAGCCGCTCGGCGTTGCACTTGTTTGTTTTGTTTTGTGTCATTGTATGTGTGAGAAAGGTGGGAATGGGTGGTTGGTAGAGTGCGGGGTGATCATTTGCCTCAATATCCATCCACATACTATTGGGAGAGAGAGAGAGAGAGGGGGGGGGGGGGGGGGGGGGGGGGGGCAGAGAGGATATGAGAGACAGCCAGAAAAAGAGAGAGAGAGAGAGAGAGAGAGAGAGAGAGAGAGAGAGAGAGAGATTTGTGTAATGTGTGACAGTCACAAGTTAACGATAAAGGACATCACAGATCTTATTTCACCAAATGAACAATTAGAAGCAGCAAGATGTGAATTTTTCTGCTTTAATTTCTAAACACCAATTGAACATGTTCATGCAAGAAATCTTTCAAACGCTTTCAAAAGCCAACTTGACTTAAATCAACTTTTCATTGAAATTCAAAATAGGGGAGGTATAACAAGGTAAAAGTATGTAGGTGTGTGTCGGTGTGCACGCTACTGTGTATCAGTGTGTGCGTGAGGGAGAGAGAGAGAGGGGGGGGGGGGGGGTGCGTGAGGGAATAAGGGGCAGATAAATGTACAGTGAAGAAGAGGGATAACAACAGATGGTATTCCAACAGGACTGACAGGAATACTAGGCGTTCAATACTGCGCATCATGTCCTCCAAATATGGAACACTCAATTTATAGTAGTTTCTTCTTTTTTTTGTATGTAGTTGACGGTTTAAAGTTTGGGTTAGGGATAGGGTTAGGGTCAGCTTAGTGTCAGTTTGAAAGATTAAGATACAAATTCTAAACTTTTGCTGAAAACCGACATCATTATCACGCGAATGACGTCATTTTCCATACTTGGACGTCTTTTCCATATTTGGAGGACTTTGTGTGCAGTATTGAACATCTTGTGACAGGAATATTATATATTCAACAAATTTGCCAAGACTTTCCTAACAGGCCTGCTCACAAAGCTAACGAAGGAAGTTTAGCAAAACTGGAAAGAACCACAGACAGTTGTCTGTCTTATTTCTTTGAAAAACCCAAATGAAAATGAAACGAACGAATCTAGAAAACTGAAACCAGAAAACAAAAAAACACCAGACTTTTACTAGACGAAACTGAAAAATGTAATAGCGAAGCAAATCGATTGTTATAAGCCAGAAGGTGCTGTGATTCTTTTCCTTTATAAAAGCCAAAAGGTACTTCCAGCCTTCCTTATCTCTTTGTAATAGTACATTCTGGCTTTTACTGCAGAATGACAGAAACTACAGTACTGAGCTGTCGAAACGAAGACACACAAACAATGTAATGATGAAAGAATGCTCCAGAAACAAGAACAAATGAAATAACATAAAAACTAAATGAAATAAACTTAGGGATCTTATATAATTATAGTCTTGTTCAGACTACTCTACGTATTTAAAGAAAAAAAAGTATCAGTAAACATTTATTAATAGTAATAATTTAACACGTTTAATCAATTTGCATTCGTAATGTACAATTTTAGTATCAACCTTTTCAATTAAATAAAATCCCACCACCACCAACCCGCCCCCTCCCTAGATTTTATTACAATTAATTATGCAACTTCGTCTTCTGTGTTCCCAGGCCATATGGCCATAATGGGTAAGGTACGTGTGTGTCCGGTTTTCAGTTTTCACTGGTCTCCCTGCTGCGTACTGCCGACACATTCTGATTTCGGAGGAGCTCAAAGGAGACAAAATATTTGGAAGATTTAATATTAAAAGAAAGGCAGGAGAATGGGCCAATAAGTCAGAAAGATAGTATATGATAGAAAGCAAAGGGAAAAGGCAGAGTCAAAGAGAGTGGCCGATTAGCGGAAGTTACAAGCACAGAACTTCCAGAAGGTGGGGGAACTATTTTTACGAAAGACCCCCCGGTATCCCCACGGGGAGAAAGCACAACAAAACACAGGAAACAAAATATTCAGTTAAATAATAATTGAAATAAAAATTAATTCCTATACAATTGTGCTTTAGAAACCGGTTTGATCTGTAAGCATCATTCTAGGCACAGGTGCCAATCTATTCCATGAAAAGCTGAACATGACTAAACTAGGCCAAAGCGGCAACAATGTAGGCCTACACACCTACAATGTTAAGAGAATGGGGGTGAAAGATTTGGGCAAACACTAGTCTAATTAGGTCATTAAGTCATAAAGAAATGCTTTTAACATCATTTAAGATTACTCTTTGGTTTATGGTAGTTAAAAGTAAAATAAAACAAGGTAACCCCTTTATTTCTCTATCAGAGTAGCGATAATGATTTCCTAAAAAACACACCCTATTACTGTTTCTCAATTATGACATCTAAACTGGATACAAAATTGCATCAACTTGCATTGGTGGCTTTCTACAACCATACTGCTGATCTAAGAAGAAAAGAAAGAAAGAAACGGAGAATGGAAAAAAACGGACACAAATATTACCTTTTTCTGAATTATTATTATAGAGATCACACTCCAAAACTCCATGGAATTTGCCTTTCATAGTACTGCTCCCCCTCTCACCCCCCCCCCCCCCCCCCCCCCCATCAATTCACTAGAATCTGTTTGCTTGCTTGAAGGAGTAAAGCTGTTTAGAGGTACGCATACATTTTGGAGAGAAAAAACTCGGACAAATCAAGAAAAGCAAAACCATGGGCTTTTTGGTAGAGGTAGAATACATAACTGTTATATACAATTCTTTAAAAAAATAAATAAATAATAAAACACCGAAAACAATCCACAGTCCAGGTATTTAGCTAATGACTTTAAAATATTAAAATCGGTTTTTATGGGTTTTTTAAATCAAAGTCGGAACACTAAACTCACAATATGGAAAGTACGGAAACACTGCAAACCTCTCCCCGGAAAGACAACTTTAATCAAGTATAATGTAGGCTGCCAAGCACTTCATAGTTTTTCCTTCTAAGACCAGCCAAGCTTGAATTTGTGAAACAGAGGCGCACAACACAAACACACACATGCACATCCACAAACGCATGTATACACACGCATGCACAAACACACACAAAACATGCCCTCGCACGCACACAACTTGCATCCTAACAGCGATCTAAAAATCCAATGGAGCGTTGTTAAAATTTAACATTCCTTAAGGTCCGTGCACACACTAACATATTCACAAAATATCACTTTTTCTCCATGGCAACACACAGCTGAGTTGTAAATCATATTATGAGTGGCCTAACAACGTTGCCACGGGGAAATAGAGATGTTTTGTGAATATTGTTAACGTGCACACAGACCTTACCACAGAATCTTATTTAAAACCCGTCCATAGCTGAGCACTAGCCGAGTGAAAATGTGACATAGCATTTACTTTCCAGACTAATGATATATCATGTAATGATTGTTCTTTGAGAAATACCTTACCCCTTTTAATAAAATCAATTTTTTTTCTCAATAACTCTCCACTGGTTATAATTACCAATTAACACATGCAAACCATAACCTCCTTGCCATAAGTAGGTATAGAGCCTAATTGTAACGTTTGTCAGTCAATCATGACAATGGTGTAACAACAGCAACGCATTTACGTGAAACAAGAAATTCATAACAATTTCAATGTACAAGTTCATATTCTGTCTTGACAGAGGAATAGACAAACAGTATTGATAGGTAGAGAGAACGTCACACGCTTTAAGCTTCTCAAATCAGATCATCCCCAAAGCAGTTATGGGAATTAGTCTAACGCTGATTAGTGGAAACAGTGTCAAACTAATATACTGTAGGCCTATATTTGATAGTATTACTGAAAATCAGAATAGGCCTATACGCGTCACAAATACAGTTAGGAGAATCTCAGGAAGACAAGCATCACTAACCGTTGTGTTGTGGGTGAATACGTGCAATAAGTTTCTGTGCAAACTAACAGAATGTTCAGAACATTTTGGAATATGCCAGAAAGAACAGGCCAAGAACACTAAACAGTGCTATAGAACTAAAGGAATAGTTCTCCAGGCAAAAGACATTGATGACAAAAAAAGACCCACAGAGCAGCCAAAAGGCGAAGCATCTTGGGAGTGATAAACCTTGGAGGGAACTTTTTTCCTCCCGTTTTTTACATTGCGATACCCTATCGTTATAAAAAAAAGAAAAGAGAACAGTATTAGCTAGGGCTGTTAGTCATTGGGATGGAACCTGCTGGACAAAAGTGCCGAACTTTCTGTGGCGATTCTTTACAACCCACTGATAAAATATAGGGTCGGGCCCAACAAATCTGGCCATTATCATGGTCATGACTAAATTTATGTATAAATAATAAACACAGGGTCACGTGACCCTGATAATGGCCGCAGATTTGTTGGGGCCAACCTTAGATTGTATCAGTGGGTTGCAAAGAATCACCACAGAAAGTTTGGCGCTTTTGTCCAGCAAGTTCCAAAACCATTACATTTTTGGAATAGTGTCCCCTGCTATCGTATAGGTTTACGATCTAGACCAAGGAGAAGAAAACATTCTGACCTATTGATTAGACTCGTGTTCTTCTCCAGACAGAGAACACATAACATATTGACAAAAAACAAACAATCAATGGAAAGACTCATTGGATGCTCATTGAAAGTGTAGGCCTTTTAGAAAAAACTAAGGTCAAAGAGAGAGAGAGAGAGAGAGAGAGAGAGAGCAGGAACACTTGCCAAACATGAACAAAAAATCTTAAAGAGGACCCCACAGCACATAGCAGTTCACTGGGTACAGAGGCTGCTGAATACAGCCCAAGGTTCACTGGATGCTCATGGCGGTCCTCAGTGAGTCACTAAAGGCCATTCTAACAGCACACAGCTCACTGGATGCTCATGGTGGTCCTCAGTGAGTCGCTAAAGGCCATTCTAACAGCTCACTGGATGCTCATGGTGGTCCTCAGTGAGTCGCTAAAGGCCATTCTAACAGCTCACTGGATGCTCATGGTGGTCCTCAGTGAGTCACTAAAGGCCATTCTAACAGCTCACTGGATGCTCATGGTGGTCCTCAGTGAGTCACTAAAGGCCATTCTAACAGCTCACTGGATGCTCATGGTGGTCCTCAGTGAGTCACTAAAGGCCATTCTAACAGCTCACTGGATGCTCATGGTGGTTCTCAGTGAGTCACTAAAGGCCATTCTAACAGCTCACTGGATGCTCATGGTGGTCCTCAGTGAGTCACTAAAGGCCATTCTAACAGCTCACTGGATGCTCATAGTGGTCCTCAGTGAGTCACTAAAGGCCATTCTAACAGCACACAGTTCACTGGATGCCCATGGTGGTCCTCAGTGAGTCACAAAAGGCCATTCTAACAGCTCACTGGATGCTCATGTGGTCCTCCGTGAGTCACTAAAGGCCAATCGGCGAGTCACTAAAGGCCATTCTAACAGCACACAGCTCACTGGATGCTCATGGTGGTCCTCAGTGAGTCACTAAAGGCCATTCTAACAGCTCACTGGATGCTCATGGTGGTCCTCAGTGAGTCACTAAAGGCCATTCTAACAGCTCACTGGATGCTCATGGTGGTCCTCAGTGAGTCACTAAAGGCCATTCTAACAGCACACTGGATGCTCATGGCGGTCCTCAGTGAGTCACTAAGGCCATTCTAACAGCACACAGCTCACTGGATGCTCATGGTGGTCCTCAGAGTGTCAGCCTGCACCGTCTCCTCGTGCACGGTCTGAGTGACGCCGGTCCCCGTGTCGCGAGCCGTCTGCGTGATGCGGTGCGTCCCAGGGTGCACCAGGCTGCTCTCCACCTTCAGCGTGGTGCTGTAGCCTTGGGACGTCCCGCCCCCCGAGGAGCTCAGGTAGAACTTACGCAGCGTGGACTGCGGGGAGGTGGAGGTCCGCGGGCTTCGTTGGGTGGTTTTGCCGGTGTTGGGGGTGGTGGTGGTGGTGTTTGGAAGACTGGTTTGGGAGTCATTGTCGTCTTCGGTGGGAGAGAGATGGGAGAAGTCCAGAGGCTGAATTTCTGTTGGAGGTAAGAATGGTAGCGTGTTACAGGTTTATATATATATTTTAGACACGTGTTGAAGCACATAAAAAAATAAATGAGAAGAAAATAAGGAAAAGAAACAATAAAAAAAAAACACCCCAAAACAACAAAGAATCTTTAAAATACGATCATTTTATTAATAATTTATCATCACCATCATCATTTTCTTCCTTATTGTCATCCTTTATAATAGGCTTACAAGTCCTGAAAGTGAAACACTGACAGAGAGAATACAGGACATAGAGTGAGAAAGGACAGACAGATATAGAGATTGCGAGCAGAATAAAAATAAATAAAACATGAACATTCCACGACTACTCTTGTCAATGATTTGAATTAGACTAAAGAAGGATAATAAGATAAACAAGTCACACAGTCACACACACACGCACGCACAAACACACGCGCGCGCGCGCGCGCTCACCTTCTTGGGACAGAGTATTTCGTTCCAGATTGAGCACGATGCATCGCGAGTGTTTGACTTCGCCACCATCGTCATCAGGAGTTAGCGTGACGTCATGGTTGTCCTCATCGTTGTCGTCATCGCTGATGACGATGGTCTCTGACATCAGGGATTGCGTCATCACGGGTTTCTCCAGCACAGTGCACAGAGAGCTCTCTCCACTGGCGGTCAGCGCTGAATCTTCCAGTTCTTCTGGAGATAATAGGTTGGAGGCGTTTTGTCTGCAGAAACTCAGCGGGTTTGCGTTGTCTGGGGCATCAATGCCTACGTCAGGCTCACACTCTTTTTCGCCCATGCAGTCTTTATCTTCGCCTCCAGACTCAATTTCGTCGCAGTAGTTTTGAATTTCGCCGCTGTAGTACCTAAAGTCTTGATTTTCGTCTTCATAATCTTGATTTGCGCTTTCAAAATCTTGGTTTTCGCCACCAGAGTCTTGAGTGTCGTCTCCATAGTGTTGAATTTCGCCGTCACTTTGTGTCTCAGAATCTCCGTGTTGGTGCTTTCTGTTGGGTTGATTAGACACTGATCTTTCGTGGCTCTGTCTGACAAATTCCTCCCACCGACTTTCTCTTATGTTGTTGGCAGTTTGCCACAGTTCCGTTTCTTCTTCATCACGGTTGTCTTGGTTGAGAATGTTAGTGTCAGTGCACAATCTGTAGGGGCTTTTTCTGTCATCTCTCTGGCTGCACTCAACGACAAAGGTTTCTTCCAGCATTGTGCGTTGATCTTGTTGTTCTTCGCCTTCATCTTCATTCTCTGGTTCTTCTGGGCTTGTTTCCTTTGGGTCCATTCTCTTGTCGCTGACACTGTTTTCTGACTGGAAGGAATTCTCAAAGCTCCCGGGCTTCTTTCTGTAGCTGATGGCACCATTTTCATCCAATTCTAGCGCTTGTTGTCTCAAGACACGTTTTTGAAAGTGGTTAGATTGTTTGATTTTTTCTGCCACTAATCTTTGTCGAACGAATCGCCAGTTTTCTTCTCCTCTCTCTCTCTTCTTCTTCTGTTCTTTGTTGTTGTCGCCTAGCCACACCCGGCTCCTGACTCTCTGCCTAGACTGACTGGTGATGTGGGTTGCTTCACATGCTCTTTTTCTGGGAGAATTGATGTTTTCGTTGTGCTCCTCAGGACTAATTCCTGCGTCATACTCATCATCGATGTAATAGTCCTCAAAATCAAAAGGGTGACTGGAGATGTCAGTGCCAGGCAGACTGGAAGGCAGAAACTGATATTTCCTCAGAGGAAGGCTTAAGGCTTCTGAACATCCATCAGTGTGGTCTGGATCTATTGCTTTTTGCTTGGAAATTTTTCTGAAAGCACTCATTTTCTGAAACATTCCGAAGTCTGAGCATGCTGCTAACTGGCTCTGGAGGTTCTTTGCAGGGTATGGTGGGTAAATAGGGGAAGGTTTGGACATGGCGACTTTGGCTGAAACGTCCAGCTCGTTTCTGGTAGACGTCGGGCAGACGTTATTTTCATCTTCATCGGCGCTGCTTTCATCGCGCAGGGAAACACTGGTGAGGCTCTCCGTGCTTTCTGCTGAGCTCAAAGTGAACATTTCACTGTCTGGATTGTTCGCATTCTCTCTGATGCCCTCTGGGGGAACCTCGCCGAAGTTGGGTGGAGTCTGTTTCAGGCAGATCGGGGAGGTGTCCAGATCGTCAAACATAGTCCCCTGTGGGGTCATGCTTCCCTTCAGGATGGACTGACGGAGGCTGTGGTAGTACAGCTGAGCTTGGAACTGCTCCGTCAAAGTGCGCACACTCCCAGGCACGCTCAGTTCAATGTCTTTCTCAATCTTTCCAGACATGCACAGTTCAATATCTTTCTCAATCTTTCCAGACATGCACAGTTCAATGTCTTTCTCAATCTTTCCAGACATGCACAGTTCAATGTCTTTCTCAAGCTCCAACACATCCCCAGACGCTGATTTAGATCTGGGAAACATTCCTGGCGAATCCGTTGCCCAGTTTCTTGAGGGAAGAGATCTGCGAGGGGAGTGTCTCCTGGTTCTCCTGGGTACATGGTCGCCTCCCTGGGCGATGGGAGAATCAGCTGCCTGCTCCTTGCCAAAGTCTTTGACGTCAGTGGAGTGACTGGCTGGTTTAACTAGCGGGAGAGTTTTAGAGGAGCGCTCTGACAGACTATTCTCTGCGCTGACATTGAGATGATGATGGCCCTGAAACTTCGAAAGGTGTGAAGACGATGTCCTGCCAGCTCCCAGAACACCCACAGATCGTTGCCAAGGCAGTGAGGCTGTGCGGCGGGAATATTTCTGCATTGCTGAAGTAGAATTGGAACGCTCAAACAAATTTTTGGCAATTGCACCAGCTCCTTTTGTGAGATGTTGTATTCCTATCTGGCCCGCACTGCGTACTACGGGTCTGTTTCTGTCAGTGTCATGGCTTGTCGTGCGAATGTCCACCACCTCAGGCTCAGAGCCTTTCTCACTGCAGCTGTTGGAGGCGTTGACGTGTTGGTCTGTGGCACGGTGGTTGTTGGTGGTGTCTTTCGTCGCGCTTCGCTTCGTTGCTTGAGACGAGCTGGATGTTTGCAGGCTGGATGTCTTTGCATTGGATATTTGCCCACTGGGAGTTTGGCTGGGCCCCAGCTGGCTGTTGATGCTGGCCTTCTGCTCAGGCACATCCTCCCTGGATGAACTAGTGCTGCTGGAGCTGATTGAAGTGCTGGTTGAAGTCGTTGATGACATTTCCATGATTGGCGTGGTGAGTCGCTGGCCCACGGAGATTCGCTCCTTGGACTCCCTCTGCAGAGACTTCAGGCGATCCAGGGGACTGGGCTTCCAGCCTGCCGTCTTGTCAAGCGGACCCTGGAACCAGCGCAGCAGCGTGGTGAAATTCATGGGGCGACTCTTCACATCTTTCCTCAACCCTTCTTCAACAATGGTCTGAAACAGAACCACGGATTTGGGCGGGGGGACAAGACAAGCGCCGCCGGACTTGTGGAGCTCGTACAGCTGCTGCTCAGTGTGGGATTTCCAGGGCAGATCCGAGGTCATCATCTCCCACAGGATGCAGCAGAAGCTGTAGATGTCGCTGGCGGCGCTGGGGGAGTCTCCCATGAGGATCTCTGGGGCCATCCAGCGGTAGAGGTGCTGCTTGTGGGGGTTGGTGGCTGCCAGACATGTCCTGCCCGTGGAGGCCTTCTTCGTCTCCACCATGTACTCCAGGTTGCCCACCTTGGCCTGGTGCATGGTCACCATGAACACAGCGTGGGAGGTCAGGGCGCAGTGGATCAAGTTCTGCGCGTGGATGTACACCAGGGCCTGGCACACCTGGCTGCAGATGTCGCGGATGTAGGTCATCATCAGGTGGTCAATCTTCTCGTGCAGGATGTGGTACAAAGACCCCATGCTCACACGCTCAAAGGCCAGCATGATTTTGTCGAAAGAGCTACTCTGGCACAACCCCATCAGCAGGAAGACGTTCGGGTGGCGGAGCTTGCTGAGGTGTTCCACCTCGGAGATGAGGAGGTCGGTGGATAGGTGGCGCTCCATTTTGTCGCTGGGCTGCTTGACAGTGATGGGGGTCATGTTCCACAGCATGCCCACCATCTCAAAGCCGAAGGTGGACTCAAACATGAAGCTATCTGTGTCCTGCCGCAGCTGGTTTTCTGTCAGGAGGGGAATGACTGAAACCACTCCGCTCACTGAATCCCCTCCGTAATAGACTCTCCCATAGCCATGGCTGTGGACTCTGCGCAGACCCGTTTCCTGGTTGAAATCCAGCGACATCTGACTGCTGACTTTTCCGCGCAGCATTTGAAGAATGGACGGCTGGCGCTCTAAAGTATTCCCCACAAAATCCCCGCTATAGTTGAGAGCAAACAGCTGCGATCTCTGTAGAAACTCTATCATCTTCATCCGTTTTCTGGGGTCTGGGTGAAACCTGGTCCACTCCAAGCACCCGTTGCCTTCATTGTCGTGGAGTCTCAGATCCCCTCCGGCTTCTATCATAGCACCCAAGACTCGCAGATTGGCTTTCATGCAAGCTACGTGGACGGGAGTCATGCCTGTATCGGATTTTTCGTTGGGGTCGGCCCCTTGTTGCAGCAGAAGCAAGGAGGTTTGGTAATGGCCGCGCAGAGTGGCGCAAAACAGCGCCGTTTGTCCGGCATCGTTAGGATGATCCACCCAAAGCCCTTTCTGCATCACCTCCACGATTTCTTTCTTACGGCCATGGATAGCTCCCGAGAAGAGCGTTTTCAAATCGGCGTTGGTGGAGTCGACTTTCCCCAGCGTGATGAGAGGTTGAACGTCTTCGGATTGTTTGTCTCTTTCCGTGTCAGCTTTGTTCCATTTGAACAGTTCACGTCTCCAAACAGACATGGTTTGGAAGGGCTTTGTCAACTTGTTTGAAAAACTCATTGATTTGATTTTTTTTAGCCAAAGTTGTCTTGTGGAAAATGTTTAGATCCAGATCATCATGAGAAAGATCTATTTCTGTTTTTAGTCCAAGACTCAAAACGTAAGCTTGTTACTTTCAAAGTGGTTTTCTTATTAACAACTTAATGCACAAAATCACAAGTAGCAAGCGAACATAACATGTAAACTAGAACAGTTCTTCAAACCTGAACCCGCACGTTATTTACTGTGTTTTTATTTGGCTTTTCATTACTAACTTCCGCCAGGGTAGAGCAGTTGCAGCAAAAGGGCGAGTTTATTTATCTTCTGATGGGCTGGCAGGTACCAATTGACATAGTTTTGAAAGTTAATTTATTTCATTGTTATCAGACATTTTATTAAAAACCACAGTCAAAAAGACACAAAAGCCCACGTAAACCACAAATGCGGACAAAAAGCAAATAACGAATTGAATAAAATGATTGGTAAACAAATAATCAATAGCTCTAAACATAGTCCTAACCCTGTTTGTGCCCCAACTGTTTTTCAACTAAAATGTTTGACGGGAAAACAACAAAAATAGAATTATATATTTTTTAAAGGCAGTTTTTTTAAAAACTTGAAATGATTAAAATGATTTTGTTTATATGCTTAAGTTCTTTATTTTAGGACTGACCCCCCCAAACTTCCAATATATGCCAAAAGTAATATTCCATAGTTTTTCAGGGGCGGGGATGGGGGGAGACCCAGTCAGGGGGCATATGGAGGCGGAGTCCCAGAAGCTGACGATAATTTGAATGTAAAAATTCATTGGAGGCATCTACTGGGAGAATAAGATGTGAATTCACGATCCATAATGTTCTTAGCTAGAAGCTCTGGAATGGATTTACATGGGGTTGTGTGTGTGTGTGTGTGTGTGTGTGTGTGTGTGTGTGTGTGTGTGTGTGTGTGTGTGTGTGTATGTATGTGTGTGTGTGCGTGCATGTGTGTGTGCGTGCATTGTAAAATAACTCAGTATTTAAATGTGTTTTTTTCCCTTTTTACAATAATAGTTTTTTTGGTTCATTTTGAATTCACTAGAATGTTTATATTCATGTAATATAAACTTTGCTTAAAAGATATGATTATTTCAGGAATTATGTATCATGTGCATGTGAGAAAGAACAATTGAACAATTTTTTAATTGCAAAGGCCACCGACCTATCTGCAAGGAGGTCAAAACAATTTACATATATATCTCTCCCTCACACACACACACACACACACGCGTATTTTCATGTTTGCAATAAATGCGTGGCATGTGAGAAAGAGAGAGGCAGAGAGAGAGAGTATATGTGTGTGTGTGTGTGCATTGAATCATGTGTATGTATGGGTATGCCCAATCCTGTTGTTTGTTTACATTGTCATTAATTTTTGCACATGTGACTTTTTAAAGGGGCACCCTGACGGATGGGTTTTTGCAAGAAACACGTCGAGATCACCAGGAAAACACCCTTTACAGAGATCGCAACACTCACTTTGCTCTGGTTTCCTAGAAATCAAACCGTCAAATCGGCGAATCCTCCTTGGCGGAGGAGCTGGAAGTCAAATTCTTTCAGTGAAAGAGAAGGCATGTACTTTCTCTTTTCTAATGGTCGCCTGAGTCGCTTAGACAAAAATCACAAAATTTCCATAATACAAGCCATTTTATTTACAGTTTACCAAAAGGAGTTTCACTCACAACAAAGGAAATAGCACCTTTTTTTTTTTTTTACTGCACTACAAAGAAGAAAAGTGTCCTCCACCCACCCACCCCGTCCAAAATGGCTCTCTCTCCAGCAACTCCGCCAAGGAAGAATCGCCGTTTTGACCGTTTGATTTCTAGGAAACCAGAGCAAAGTGAGGATAATAAAATCTTGAATCTTGTGTGTGCGTGTGTGCATGTGTGTGTGCATGTGTATATGGCATATGGCATAGAAACACAATGCATCGCTGCAACATATAACACTCCAAGTTGTCTCCCTTCAACAGATGAGCTCTGCAAGCTTGTTCCCTGTGTTGTTTCTCTATGTGTCTGTGTGTGTGTGTGCATGTGTGTGTGTGTGTGTGTGCATGTGTACATGGCATAGAAACACAATGCATCGCTGCAACATATAACACTCCATGACAAGTTGTCTCCCTTCAACAGATGAGCTCTGCAAGCTTGTTCCCTTTGTTGTTTCTCTATGTGTCTGTGTGTGTGCGTGCATGTGTGTGTGTGTGTGTGCATGTGTGTGTGTGTGTGTGTACATGGCATAGAAGCACAATGCATCGCTGCAACATATAACACTCCATGACAAGTTGTCTCCCTTCAACAGATGAGCTCTGCAAGCTTGTTCCCTGTGTTGTTTCTCTATGTGTCTGTGTGCGTGCAGCATGCGTGTGTGTGTGTGTGAGACATACGTGTGTGAACTCAAAGAGAGAAACAGAAACAGAGAAAGAAATGAGGGGAGGGGGAGAGAGAAAAAAGATATACATATATGCAGACTGATGAAAAGCTCTAAACTACTCTCATACAATGATTTTAACCCTTTCACCGCCAAAGTCGCATTTTAGCACCACAGTGATTTGACACCTATATGTCACTAAAAGGCATCAAATCTGGGTCTATTGTCCAAATACCCCATTGTCTTAGTTTGGGGAAGTAAGGATAGACCTTATTTTATATGTGCCACTGAAGAATCCCCAATACTGCACATGGATTTTGTTCTCTACCCAGGTAAATTTAATGGACATTTTGGGCTGAAATATGGCTGGCGGTGAAAGGGTTAATAAAATATTAAAGTACACATATTGTCATACAATGATTTTAATAAAATATTAAAGTACACACGCACACACCCACAGAGAAAACATAATTTGACAAATTATCTGCATATATTTTATTTCATACAAAAAATTATGCATAATACAAAAATGTCAATGAAGGTAGTCTCTTTGTGCTTATATTAAAGGTATTAAAATATTATAAGGTTCCGAAAACTCAATAAAAGAAAACCCCGAAACAATAACAACAACAAAAGAGGAAACCTATGCTTAGCAAGCAGTTCACACACACAAAGTGGGAAACATTCACTGTTAATAACACTTTGGGTGGTGTCTTCTTCTTCTGCATTCCCAGGCCAAAAGGCCACAATGGGTACGTATGTGTCCGTTTTTCAGTTTTCACTGGTCTCCCCGTTGCATTCAGCCGACACATTCCAATTTCGGAGGAGCTCAAAGGAGAAAACTATATGGAAGATTTTTTTGGGAAAAAAGGCAGGAGAATGGGCCAAAAAGTCAGAAAGATAGTAGATGATAGTTGATACAAATCAAGGAAAAAGCAGTCAAAGAGAGAGACAGATTAGAGGAAGTTACAAGCACAGAACCTCCAGAATGCGGGGGAACTATTTGTACGGAAGACCACCCGGCATTCCCACGGAGGGGGGGGGGGGGGATGGGTGTTGGTATCAAGTCATTACTTTGTGGATAATGATGCTACATCCTCCCCCCTCAACACACACACCATACCTCACACACATGCACACACACACACACACACACATGAGGCATTAACATCTAAGCAGGTTAGGCGGTATCGTGCAGTCACTGTGTGGATTTTGATGCCAGTTAACTCCCTTGGCCCCAACACTTGTCTCCCAGACATCAAAACCACGCTGCCGCAATTCTTCACAAGCTGCGTGAATGCTCTCCCTTGAGATGTCTGAAAAAAAATTGCAGTCTGAAAAACAATTGCTAGCTTGAAAGGAATCAACAAATATTGTATACAATATAGATACACAAATGTCAAAATAAACACCCAAAAATCCATGAAGGTATGTAAAAACTTTTTTTACACAGAAACAAATAGCTAGCAAAAAAGTGTTAAAAAATTAAAAACACCCAAAGAGAAAATAAAATAAAAAGAAAGATAAGAAAATAAAAGAAAGAAGGAAACAAAGAAATGGAAAATGAAAAATACATCTACAGTGGAACCTCTGTATTAAGACTCCCTCTAAGATGTGACCGAAAAAAATTTCACTGATTTTTTTTCCACCTCCCTATTAAGACCCCTCAGTATGAAGACCTCTCCCTATCAAAGACTTTTTTGGCAGATTTTTCAAGGTCTTAATAGGGAGATTCCACTGTATCTTGTCTGTACAACTAGAAAAAAATAGATGAGGCTTTAACTCATTCGCATCGCAACGATTTTGAATGATTAAAAAAACTCACAAATCACTCCAGCTGTGCACACAAACAAAACATACATAAAAGGAGAAATGAAAGAAGACTACAGTTTTTTACTTCAGGTTTAGACATAAGGAAGTGGTAGATCAGACTTTTTTTTATCTATAGACTTTATATAGAAAAACTCTCTACACCGATTGGTTCCCCCTCAACAAACCACTATAAAAGCAAAGTCAGAGGCAAAATTGTGGTCTAAGGGAGCGAAGGAGAGCGAAGTGAGTTTAGAAGTGACCAAGGTATGGTGGCACATAGATTTACTTCCCTCGAAGCAAATGCATCAAATTGAACGCTATCTATTAATTCCGAACATATATGACTTGAATGAGTTAAAAAATGAAGAAAAAAAAAGCAGCAGAAAATCAAACTAACCAAGAGTGATGAAAATGTAATAACCTCCTTCGAATAAAGAAAGACAGGAAAACAGACAGACAGACAGACACACTGACAAACAGACAGACAATGCAACAAACCAGGAGACAGGAGGGCATAGGCGCACCCCCCTCCCCCCGCCCCAGTTAGCTTGGCGTGCAGACCGTGGCGAGACGTTGTCTGAATTACTACGTCCAGAGAGGGATGACCCACCCCCAGAGCATTGAGCAGATGGTGGTTGATATCGATCAGTTCCTGTAATAGACAACAACGGCACTCAACGTCCAGAGACCCACCCCCAGAGCATTGAGCAGATGGTGGTTGATATCGATCAGTTCCTGTAATAGACAACAACGGCACTCAACGTCCAGAGACCCACACCCAGAGCATTGAGCAGATGGTGGTTGATATCGATCAGTTCCTGTAATAGACAACAACGGCACTCAACGTCCAGAGACCCACACCCAGAGCATTGAGCAGATGGTGGTTGATATCGATCAGTTCCTGTAAAAAACAACCAATAGCACTCAGTGAATGTTGGCAGATATTGTGAACAGATGCCTATAGTTTTCAGCTGATGTTGTTAATTGTTGCGAGTTTCTTTAGAAAGACATTAAATAATTGAACACCTTAAAAAAAAATCAAGCAAATACAAATATTAACCCCTTGAGTGCCGCCTATTAGTTGAGCATGCACTGCTGGTTTGCCGCGCAATTTTTGAAAATCGCTACTTAGCGGCGACGTATATATACGTTGGTGGCAAGTACTGAAGATAGAGGACGTATATATACGTCGTCAACACTGAAGAGGTTAAAAAAAAAACTGACATAGATATGACCATGCATAAAAAACCTGGGTACATAATGCAATTTTTTTGGTGTGCAGAAACGGAGATTTTGTTTCCACAGATTTGGGTTTTGAGTGACAGTTAATATCCATGATAAGATACGCAGAATGTGCAATGGGTATATCTCTGCTGGTTTGGGTTTTGAGTGACAGTTAATATCCATGATAAGATACGCAGAATGTGCAATGGGTATATCTCTGCTGGTTTGGGTTTTGAGTGACAGTTAATATCCATGATAAGATACGCAGAATGTGCAATGGGTATATCTCTGCTGGTTTGGGTTTTGAGTGACAGTTAATATCCATGATAAGATACGCAGAATGTGCAATTGGTATATCTCTGCTGGTTTGGGTTTTGAGTGACAGTTAATATCCATGATAAGATACGCAGAATGTGCAATGGGTATATCTCTGCTGGTTTGGGTTTTGAGTGACAGTTAATATCCATGATAAGATACGCAGAATGTGCAATTGGTATATCTCTGCTGGTTTGGGTTTTGAGTGACAGTTAATATCCATGATAAGATACGCAGAATGTGCAATTGGTATATCTCTGCTGGTTTGGGTTTTGAGTGACAGTTAATATCCATGATAAGATACGCAGAATGTGCAATTGGTATATCTCTGCTGGTTTGGGTTTTGAGTGACAGTTAATATCCATGATAAGATACGCAGAATGTGCAATTGGTATATCTCTGCTGGTTTGGGTTTTGAGTGACAGTTAATATCCATGATAAGATACGCAGAATGTGCAATTGGTATATCTCTGCTGGTTTGGGTTTTGAGTGACAGTTAATATCCATGATAAGATACGCAGAATGTGCAATTGGTATATCTCTGCTGGTTTGGGTTTTGAGTGACAGTTAATATCCATGATAAGATACGCAGAATGTGCAATTGGTATATCTCTGCTGGTTTGGGTTTTACAGTCATTTGGAGTTTGACATTCAACCTTTGTCATTCTGCAGAAAATACGATATAGTGCAATGGGCAAATAAATTATATACAAAGCGTTACGACATTTCTTCACGAGAATCATCAGGCATTGGAGCAGGCTGCCAAAGGATGCTGTCTGCTCCTTCTCTCACCATATTCCACTTAACTGCCAAACAATTCTAAGTTTTTTTTTCTTTCCCCTAAGCAGCAGATTGATTCAGCATCATGCCAGGTTCCCGCTGAACAGGTCCTGGCTGGCTGGGTCACAAACAGTTGTTTTTTTTGCCCGACTTTGGACCTCGACTGTACAGTACCATAAAATCAAACATTGATTGTGTGTGTGTGTGAGTGTGTGTGTGTGTGTGTGTGTGTGTGTGTATGTGCGTGTATGTGTGGG
This sequence comes from Phymorhynchus buccinoides, assembly GCA_017654935.2. NCBI lineage: Eukaryota > Metazoa > Mollusca > Gastropoda > Neogastropoda > Raphitomidae > Phymorhynchus > Phymorhynchus buccinoides. Next base: position 41,573 of record JAGGCT020001689.1, read on the forward strand.
TGGGGTGTGTATGTGTATGCCTATTTGCATGTGCGTGAGTGATTATTTGGTTTTGTTGTTGAATTTCTTGCTTTTAATTTTTGTTGTTAAGCGCATAGAGCTCCACATTTGGTGGAGGAATGCGCTATATAAATGATTCACTATTATTATTATTATTATTATTGTAGGTGCTTCGCGGAAGAAGAACACTACATGACAATATGGCCAATCGTGAACACTCTTTCTATCAGCTTTTTCAATCCTGATTTCAGAAGCATGCCTGAACTACTTTCATCCATGTCAATTTTGCACGTAAACGATGCACAATGCAATACAGTGCCATATGTGACCCAGCACCACGAAAGGGACATTAAGTGTCAAAATGACCATTCTGAGAAAATTATATATTTGAAGACTTCAGACAATTATCTTTCTAATGATACAAGAACCATTCTTGCATCTTTTTTTGTGCCAGAGTTATGAGCATTTAAAGTTAGCAGGGTGAGTGTCGGCCATTTTGAGAAAACACAGTCTAAAGTCTAGCCTAGCTGAAGAAAATACATTTACCTACTCATTTTAAAACACTTATAAGAACATTTAGAAACCTATATTACAGATTATCCTTTATAAATATGAAAGATAAGATGTTTGAGAACACAAAAATACTCATAACTCAAAATTGACCCAAAAAAATGAGATTTTTGACTTTGCAAGCCTGTTGTGAGAAACTAGCCCATCAACTTAATGTCCCTTTTGTGGTGCTGGGTCACATATTACCTGTAGTTCAGAGAAGGCCAGTGAAGACGCAGGCTCGTCGGCAAGGCAGCTGTAGACCTTGATGCATCGCTGTGCCACCCCTTCCATGGCCTGCAATACTGGCTGCACCACTTCTGGAAACTGTGGAAACAAGTGGTCACAAAAGTCAAGGGTCATAATATCAAACGTTTATCCAAATATTCTATAACTGTAAACTACACAGTGTCTGGCTGCCTCTTCAATAGCTTTAATTAACAGACTGAACCCCCCCAACCCTTTTGAATTAATTAAGAATACAACGGGAAACTGGAAATACTAGCGGTACTACAGAGGAAATATTAACCCTTCCCTGCCCAGTCCCTGTCTACTACGTGGTGTGTGATGTCATTGATGATGTCATAACTTTTGATGTCACAGCCCTGGAATGATGGTTTTTTGTTTAGACAAGCCAGGAAAGATATATCTCTAGACTATTTTCACAGAATGAGTCTAACAGGTCTCTTTTAAATTTTATTTTAAAAAAATTGAGAATTTCTGTTTTGCTCTGGCAGTAAAGCGATTGTATCTGTGTATGTACGAATGCATCTGTGCATGTATGCCCATGCGCGAACATGCATGCATGTCCCACCTCCCTACCTTGTCGTGTCTTTGACGAACATTAGCCACCAGCGTCTTGGTGCTGCGAGGAATTTTGGTGTTGATGAGCAGAACACTCAGCCTGGCCATCCTGAACACACAGCAGACCCACATACTATAACCATCGCATTCCAACACGATTCAAGCAACACCTAAAGGTCAAATTGTGTCCATGAAAGGTTCACCACAGCATTTTATGAAATTACCGTATTTTTCGGACTATAAGGTGATATTTCCCCCCAGACTCTGACCCCTGCGCCTTGTAATATGACTGATAAAATAGTAAGAAAATGTAATAACAAAATCTGAAATTTGGGTAAAATTTGAGGGGTGTGCCTTATAGTCTGAAAAATACGGTAGATTAACATGTTCATCCTGAACACAGCTCACGTAACATAGCCATCATATTCCAACGAAGATAATTCAAACATGTTTTTTTAACTTTTTTCCCCAGAGAGAGACCCCTGTGTCTTATTAGAAGACTGCTAATATAGTAAGAAAATGTAATAACAAAATCTGAATTTTGTGTAAAATTTGGGGTGTTCGCATTATCCTAGAGTCCAAAAAACATGGCAATGTATGAAACTAATCCTGCCAACAAAACGTTTAACCTAGGCATTCTTTGAATATTTATCTTTATTTAACCCCTTCAGTGCCGCCTACTACTTGTGCATGCGCCACAGGCTTGCAGTGCGATTTTTGAATGCAGCGATATCGCTACTTAGCGGCGACGTATATATACGTCGGTGGCAAGTACTGAAGCGCTATAGAGGACGTATATATATGTCGTGGGCAGCGAAAAGGTTAAATACCTATTATAGCCCAACGATGATGGGTATGAGATGTGGCTTAAATAAATAGTGAAGAGTCGGGTTGGTAGAAAAAAGATCTACATTATTTGTTATATCTATCCTCTCTGAATTCCCTTCATTCCCTAAAACCCTTGCATAAAACAATATCCCCTGACCCCCCCTTTCACCCTCCCTCCCTTCCTGTCATCACTCACACATGTACGCATGACTGATGCTACTAGTTTTCACCTCTCCAGCTTTCTCACGATAAACTCGCACAGCTTTCATTTATGGACTAATACAAATCCACTCACTTTTTCACCGGATCAATGACTTTGTTCTGAAAGCGTATAGCACCTCCTGAAACAAACAAAACAGTATAATATTTATGGGAAATGTTTTGAGTCTTTCTGTAAACAAAAGTGGTGTATAATTGCAAAAAAAGAATACAAAAATATATTCTTTAAAGACCCACTGACCCACCACGATTAAGTTCCTTATTTTTTCTTCTGGGTAGCTGTGACCCACATACAAATGCCCCCAACTTAAATTGAGGCTGCTCTTTAAAATGATGTTTCATTTTCAATTTGGGGGCATTTGTATGGGAGTCAAACCTGGTCAAAACAAAATTTCTTACCAGCTATAAGCAGGAAAACACGTGAAACCCGAGATTTTGACACGTGATCTGGTGCGTCTTTAATGCACATGCTACCGAATTCATGTTTTTGGGTTTTTGTGTGTGTGTGTGTGTGTGTGTTGTTTTCCTCTGATGTAATCATGTTCCCCTTGAATTTTACACTGACATTTTGCTATAACATGGAACTTCTTAAAAAAAAAACAAGAACAAAAAATGAAGCCTAACAACATTGTCCCGAAACTTTTCTGTGTACAACCAAATAATCCAACTTATCCAAAGGGCTTAGAGAACTGTTAGTTGACAATAAATGCTTCTCTCTTTGAGGTAGGCCCGCCGGTAAATGTGTAATTTGATTAAAAACATCTGAAATGAACAGAAGATCGCAACCCAACTGACCCAAAGTGCTCACAGAGTTGTCAATGCCAGACGGTTGACCGTGGATGATCTTCTCGCCGAGGTACGCCCACTGGTTGATCAACCGTTTGTCCTCCTCACTCCACCCCCCATCTCCCTCTCTCCCTTCCTCCCCCCCACCGTCTCCCCCTTGAGACAGAGTTATCTGTCCTGAGAGCTGCAGAAAGGCAGCGGAGAGACAGACACAAAAAGCGGCTGATGAGCCGAGGCCCGCTCCGATGGGAAGCTGAGAGGTCACACGAAAGGTCATTGCTGGTAGGGGTCTGAAAACAGAATTAATGAAATATTTCAATTAATGAGCATTTTTTAATTAAAGTTAGATTTTGAGGAAAACGGTCTAAGCACTTACAATAACAAAACAACTAAGCACAAGAATATTGATTGCAAATGATGAGAAACACTGCTCACACATTCTCAAATTCATGAGACTCAGGTTGTTTTGCATATATACAGGGACTGTGTGTGTGTGTGTGTGTATGTGTGTGTGTGTGTGTGTGTGTGTGTGTGTGTATGTGTGTGTGTGTGTGTGTGTGTGTGTGTGTGTGTGTGTGTGTGTGTGTGTGTGTGTGTGTGTGTGTGTGTGTGTGTGTGTGCGTGTGTGTGTGTGTGTGTGTGTGTGTGTGTTTAACAGCAAAATAGTGGTCAGGCTCTAGCCTGAGTGCCTGACCTGGATGCTACGCCCCTGATATATATTGCACAAACACACAGACAGTGAGACACACACACACACACCACTAATCCACCCACCCTGCTTTGCCAAAGATGGCGGAGTACAGAAAAAGGAAACAGACAATGGCCATATGCTTAGGATCGGTGGAGTCCGTCGGAATGCCAGCAAAATGGCGCAAACCTTCCAGACTTTTCTCCGTCAGAGGACCTGGGGAGCCATCAATCTCTGGGAAAAAAAGAAACGAAAGAAATGGCTTGAAATGGCATTGTTAGCAATAGCATGTTCCGTACACACCATTTCTTTCTGTCATTGTAAACGCCTTGAGCTCCAGGCTTTGTCAGGAGGTAAGTGTGTCCTAAATTTACAGTATTATTATTATTATTATTATTATTAAGGCAAATTACTTTAAACTTGAAAGAAGAACACGAGGAAAACAATACACTGCAATACTGTATACATGTATGCCACTTTTGCCAGTCTGTTGTTTTTGACCATGACTGCCAGATATTTGGTATTCCAACTATTTGATATTTCTACTTCTAATCACGGAGACGTATCTTTGATATCAGATAGCAGAGGAGGCAAGTGCTACTCCGGCAGGCTGGGCCAACACCTGTTCATAGCGGAGATGCCTTGCCCAGGGTACAACCCTGCTCTCTCGGCCAAATGGATTTGAGGACCAGGCATTGGGGAAGGTCCCCAAAGGCCAACTGATCCCTTTGGCTGCAGCACTAACACCAGAGGCAACATCCTCTGCTTTAAGAGCCAGGGTGTTCCACAAGACTTTAGCACTTTACAAAACAATGCAAATAATTGCAATGCCAACAGCTATGTAAAAAACAACAACTATACTATACAATTGAAATGCAATACAATAGCATAGTATAACATTGCATAGCATTGCATACAAGACAAAACAATATGGCTATGTACACACTTTCTTTTACAACAAATGAGGGATGAAGTGTGATTCAGTAACAAAAAAGAGTTACAATAATTGCTTTTTCAGTTGACAGGTAATCTCTTATTTAACCCTTTCACCGCAGGCCATATTTCAGCCAAAAATGTCCATTCAATTTACCTGGGTAGATAACAAAATCCATCTGCAGTATTGGGGATTCTTCTGTGAATAAAATAAGGCCTATCCTTACTTCCCAAAACTATAACAAAGGGTCTCTGGACAACAGACCCCAATTTGATGCCTTTTAGTGACATAGGTGTCAAATCACTGTGGTGCTGAAATGCGACTTTGGCGGTGAAAGGGTTAATGACATAGGTGTTAAATCACTGGGGTGCTGAAATGCGACTTTGGCGGTGAAAGGGTTAAGCAAAAAATGAAGATAAATTGCACAATGCAGTAAATTAAAGCACAGCACAACACAATACTGTACATCACAAGAGATAAAACCAACCGGTTTCAAACTGCAGCTGTGGAAGTAGCTGCGACTGCAGGTCACTCAGTTTCCATTGGATCACGCAGTCGAGGTCAGCGATGTCCAGAATCAGTTTGTCGTCTTTGCTGACCACTGCATGTAGAAAGGTCCGCAGGTTCAGACTGGATGCCACGGCAACCTGAAAAAATTATAACTCACTAAGAATTTAAGATAATTAAATTACTGTATTGTTTCTGCTATATTTAATGTGTGTGTGTGTGTGTGTGTGTGTGTGTGTGTGTGTGTGTGTGTGTGTAATGAACATAGAACAGCCTTCCACCTGATCTGGCATCAGTGAGTGAGTGATTTAAACTGAGGAGTCTTCCACCACCAAAGTCCACCTGATCTGGCATCATGTTTTTCCCCCCCCCCCCCCCTGAAACTTCCTCTGTTCAAAGTCCAGATTCCCCCTCAGGATAAACTATTGGCAATGGTCGTGACGGAACCCCCCCCCCCTCTTCTCTATCTCCCGCCCTGATTTTTTCTTCCACCACCACCACCCACCCGTACCTACCCACCAAACCCTTTGTCAGTTCCTGCAACTGATCACGTGGACAGCAACCATCTCAGATCAGAATCTCTACAGGACTGAATGTTTTTCCGGACCCCCCC
>JAGGCT020001690.1:2500-25000 GCA_017654935.2 Phymorhynchus buccinoides
CTGATCGAGTCTGATCGAGTCAGATGGCTTGTGACCTCTTCTGTGCGGGAAACAAAATTTGATCTACGTCATGACCTGATCGAGTCATATGAGGCCGTCGCAGAGTCTGTCGCACGCTTAAGCCATAACATCACAAACAGACGAATAAACCAAAACGCTAAACAGTGAAGCACAAACAACAGAGAAAAGTAAGGAAAACGAACGAAGTTTGCAACTACTCACTGCATCCATTCTCATCGGAGCTGTCCGGGCAGTCCTGGTGGCCGTCACATCGCCTGCCGCCATCGATGCACTTGCCGCTGGCCTGGCACTGGAAGTCGATGGGCGGGCAGGTGGGCTGCTGGGTGGTCACCGAGGAACTGGTCGGGGGCTGGGGCAGACTGGAGCCGGTAAACACGCACCCGGGTGTTAGAGAAATATCGTCAATGGCAACGCCGTAACTGCCGCCCCCTAGCTGGCCCTCGATGATGAACTGGAAGGGCATGGAGGATGTCAAGGGAATGTTGATCCTCTGCCAGATGGCGCCCTGGCCCCCGGAAATAGTCCACGTGGGGGCCGCCGCCGGCCCGCTGCTGTAGTAGCGCAGCCTGAGGCTGACGCGGTGGCCAGAGCTGCCGTAGATGTAGTAGAAGAAGCGCAGATTGCAGGCGCTGTCCGCGGTGTTGGCGGTGAGGGGCTGCGAGATGAGCCAGGCAGTGCTGCCCACCTTGGTGTTGCTGGAGGCCCACAGGAAGGCGTAGCTCCCCGTGGGGCTTCCCGAGCTGTGGTCCAGAGGCATCTCATAGTGGGGGCCCTGCACCGTCTGCGAGGTGAACAGCTGCCAGTCGAGCTGATCATCCACGCCGTTCAGGCCCTGGCTGAAGCCCCCGAAGCCCGGCTCAAACTGGTACTTGCTGTAGCGGTCGCAGGTGTTCTGGGAGTTCTCATCGGAATTGTCCCCACAGTCGTCGACGTTGTCGCACAGGAGGCTCCGGTCGACGCAGGCGTGGTTTGCACACTGGAACAGGCTGGCGATGGGGCAGGTGGCGTGCGTGGGGGGCAATTCGCAGCTGGAGAACTTGACGTTGTCGATGGCGATGGTGCCCGACATGTTGGGAATGTCCAGGCGAGCAAAGGCTAAGGAGAAGGGGTGGCTCTTACGTCCGATGCTCACGGACATCTGCGCCCACGAGTCGCTGGTCGTGCCAGTGGACCGCCACACCTCGTAGTCAGAGACGAGGAAATCTGTTAAAGTCAGCACTAAAGCTCCCGGGTTTGACCCATCCACCCAGTAAGAGAATTGCACCATGCATTGGGAACCTGCTCGCTGGAACTGTCCACTACTGATCTTGTCAGTCAGACCCCCGCTGTTCTCGCTGGCGGTATCACTGAGCCACAGCAAGTATCCGTTACTGCTACCGTCGGCGTCTGTGTCGGGAGGATTCGCGGTGGTCACGCTGCTCGGAATCACCCTCTTCCAGTCCTCGGCATCGGCGATCTCTTCGTACCAGCCACAGAAATCGGTGGAGAACGTGCACGTTCCGAACGCGTGACACGCCGATTCGTCGCTGCCGTCCGGACAGTCGGAGGTGAAGTCACACTTCTGGGTGGTGTTGATGCACTTTCCGCCGCTGCACTGGAACTGGTCAGAGGAGCAGGAGGGCAGGGTGGGTTGGGGCGTGAGGGTGCTGGCAGGAGAGGCAGGACTGGTCAACATGGGCGGGGGAGTGGGGGAACCCAGGTTGCATTCCGGGGTGAAAGTGACATCATCGATGGCGATGTCGCTGAGGTGACCCACGCCGATGACCCCCTCGATGATCACCTGGAAGGGAGAGTCAGGGTCGAAGGTCACTTCGCTGCGCAGCCAGCGGTCCCCGTGGTCGAGGGAAAGCGAGTCGTACAGTATTTGGTTCCCGGCTAGATCGTGGCTGTACACATTGAGGGCCCCGACGTGAGATCCATACATGTGGTAGAAGTACCTCATTTTGCACTGAGTGTTGGCCTTGGGAGCCGGCATGTAGTAAGATAAGCGGGCCTTGTCATCTCGGACGCGAGGCGCGGAAGACTCGATGTACATGTAGTGGCCTGCCGCTGAACCTAAGGTGTGATCCTTGGATGGCCCGGTACCCGCAGAGTTAGTAGGCCCTTGCTGCCTGGTCCAGTTGAAGTTGTCGTCAGTCAGCTGTTTGAAACCTCCCAAGCCTTGCTCAAAGTCGATAGCCTTGTACTGGTAACACAGGTAGGGCGACTCGTCGGAGTTGTCACAGCAGTCCTTCTGCAGGTCGCACACCTGCTCTTTAGTGATGCACTGGCCGTTGCCGCAAAGGAAGTGAGTGGATTTGTCGCAGGTGGCCGGTATGCTGGCAGGCTGGAGTCCGCAATTTTTGAAAGCGAAGTCGTCGATAGCGACGTACCCGTTTCTGTAGGCCTGAACATCAAAGACGAGCTGGAAGCTGGATGCACAGACTGGGAGGTTCACGGTGACGTTGTGCCAGACAGCCCTGCTGAGGTAAAAGTTGGGCATGGACCATATTTGTTTGTCTGGACCTCCGTTTCTCAGGGACAGCTTGACATGAGAGATGCCGTAGCCATCGTACATGTACCAGAAGCTGAAAGAGCAGGAAGGCCCGGCGTTGCTGAAATACGGGGAAACCAGGCGAGAGTTGGACAGTCGGAACTGGTTGCCGGGGATAGTGAGAATGGCAAAATGACCCGCAGTGGTGCCTGGTTTGTGGTCAGTGTGGGGGCCGGACGATGGTTGGGGAGTGGCTCGGGTCCAGTTGGCTGCATTGCCTTTGGGCTGGTTCGCCCACTGGCACATATCCGCTTCAAAGTCGCAGGTCTTGGGGCAGCCCTGTTCGTCCACACCTCCTTCACAGTCCTGCTTGAAGTCACAGATCAGAGAGGTGGATTCGCACCGGGCTCCGCACATGAACTGACCGGCCGGGCACTGGGGCCCCCCTGTGGGCAGGGCGTGGGGAAGAGTGTGGCCGGTGGCTAGCTTACATCCTGGGGTGAAGGTCACATCATCTATGGCGATGTCACCGCGACCTGGCGTGCCCGTTGTGCCCTCGATCACCACGCGGAAGTAGCGCTGGCTGTACAGGCTGATCATGGCCTCCCGCCAGTCGTCTCCTTGCTGCCCTTGCAGAGAGAGAAGCAGGGATCTGAGCCCAGTCTCCGATGTTTCCAGGTAAATGTTCAGGGCGTTCACGTCCCTCCCCAACATGTGGTAGAAGAGCCGCATGGTGCATGTACCTTCCGCCACAGGCTGGAAAACACCACTGTTCAGTCTGGCTGTGTCATTGCGCTTTCTGGGCCAGGCGCTGTTGATGTAAAGATAGGTCCCTGTTTCATTGCCGTAGGTGTGGTCTCGATCAGGCCCTGTTCCGGGGTTAGTGGTGGACCCCCTCTGTCGGCTCCAGTCAAAAACGTCCGTTTGGTCCTGATACCAAATGCACAGCTCCGTCTCAAAACTGCAGCCTATATAGGTGGAGCAGCTCTGCTCATCCGAGTTGTCCCCGCAGTCATTAGTGAAGTCGCAGACCCTGGTTTTGTCGACGCACACGCCGTTGCTGCAGCGGAACTGGTTAGCCGCGCATTGCGTCTCCTTGGAACCCAGAGCGCATTCGGGACTGAAGGTGACGTCATCAATGGCTGTCTGCCCGCTGTCCCCAAGGCTGGAGTACTCAAACAGCAGGCGGCTGCCTGGCGGGTGGGAGCCTAGGGTGGCGCTAGCGCTGACCCAAGCCTGGCCCAGGGCGTTCAGCGTCTGCCACACCACCGTGTGCTGGCTGGACATGGGGCTCACCCCGGGGGGTACCAGCAGCAGGCGCAGAACACTGGACGTCTGCTTGTACGCCCAGAACCGCACCTGGCACCTGGCGGCGATCTGACCAAACGTCGGGGACAGCAGCATGGCCATGTTGAAGGTGGAGGAGGAGGTGGAGCTCACCGCCATGCAGCTGCCGGAGCCACTGGTGTGGTCGTGGAGGGAGCCGGAGCTGGACGCTTGCTGCTGCCAGACGTAGCGACCGGAGCTGATGTCGGACCAGCCGCAGGTGGACTGGTCAAAGGTGCACGCCCCGCAGTTAACCTCGTCCGACTTGTCCGCGCACTGGGGGGAGAAGTCGCACACCTGGGTCTTGGCGATGCAGGCCGAGCCGTCCTGGCACTGCCACTGGTTGGGGTTGGCGCAGGGGGAGGAGGTAGTGGTGGAGAGGGTGGGTACCGAGGTGGGGAACACCCCGCTGTACACCACGCATTCCGGGGAGAAGACAGTGTCGTCCAGCCCGATGTCTCCAATAGCGCCGTTGCCTACTGTTCCCTCCACCACCACCTGGAAAGGGCTCGTGCTGTAGATGGGCACAACGGCGCTGGTCCAGAAGTTTCCGACCTCCAGCGTGCGGCTGAACCTCCTCACTAAAGCCCCGTTGACGGACGTGCGCGTGTACACAGCGAGGGCTCCGGTCTGCAGACCGTACATGTGGTAGAAGAACTTCATCTGGCAGTACGGCTGCTGGCTGGAGGACTGGAACACGGGGCTGATCAGCCGGGCCTTGTCACCCACACGCCGGGGACGGGAGCTTTCCATGTACACAAAGTGGCCAGTTTTGGTGCCTGTGGTGTGGTCGTAAGTGGGGCCAGTACCTCCGGAAGGAGTGCCTCCGGCCTGCCACTTCCAGTCGAAGTCGTCCGTGGTGTCCTGGCTCCAGCGGCACAGGCTGCTCTCAAAGTTGCAGCGTGTGTAGGACTGGCAGGCGTCCGTCTTCTCGTCCGAGTTGTCGCCGCAGTCGTCCACAAAGTCGCACTTGTTGGCCATCGGTATGCACAGTTGAGAGTTGCACCTGAAATACGCAAGTCACTGTTGAGATAAATCTATGAGGATAAGAAATAAAATTATTAAAAAAAAATGATTTATCTGAATCAACTGCACAAAGCTTTGCCACAATCGAACAACCTACAGAGTTTTCTATGATAAGTAAACTTTTTTCAAACTTTTTTTTTTCTCAAAGGAAACCAGCTAAATACTGGTAATTAACATACACATTTAACAAACTGAGTCATTTCGATTGTTTTTTACTGTGAATTACACACACTATACAACTTCAGTAAATGTAGTTGTTTATGTTCCCCACATAGTGTGTGTGTGTGTGTGCGCGCGCGTGTGTGGGTGTGGGTGGGTACTGACGTGTGCGTACGTGTGTGTTGTGGCTGTGTGCTTGTTTGTGATAGTGTTGTAGGCTTATTTGTGCTATGTATTTATTTAAATAATTGTGAAGCGCCATGAGCTCAAGAGAGAAAGGGCGCTCTATAAATGTTAGTTATTATTATTATTATTAAATGAATAGCTACTGCCGTTATTATTTATGATAGGGTCATATAGCACGTATTGAGTAGCTTAATAAAGCACAATCACTTTGATATTGTGAATCTCCATAAAGCCTTTCGTGAGCATCAATTGAAAATGGTGCGTAGGGGATTCCAACCCATTCTCAAAGACTCCTCCTTATGTGACTGATTGGCTGTCTCTTTCAATCATTGTTAAGAGTTCAGAGCTTGGTTTTGAACTCAGTGAACGTGCACTAGATAATTATTTACTTCTATCAATGATAACTAACAGCAAAAACACTCTCTCCATTGTAAAACGTGCTTATGCTTATCTGAATGGAATCAGTACGGTGTGTCTCAGTCACTATGTGTCCCCGTCTCTATGTGTTCCTATTTCTTTTTGTCCCTGTCTCTAGGTATCCCGTCGCTATGCGTCCCCATCAATTATGTCCCCCATCTCTATGTGTCCCCCCTATATGTCCCCGTCTCTATGTGTTCCTGTTTCTTTTTGTCCCTATCTCTAGGTATCCCGTCGCTATGCGTCCCCATCAATTGTGTCCCCCATCTCTATGTATCTCTATGTGTCCCCATTTCTATGTGTCCCTGTCTCTATGTGTCCCTGTCTCTATGTGTTCCTGTTTCTATGTGTCCCTGTCTCTATGTGTCCCTGTCTCTATGTGTCCCTGTCTCTATGTGTCCCTGTCTCTATGTGTCCCTGTCTCTATGTGTCCCCGTTTCTATATGTCCCCATTTCTATATGTCCCTGTCTCTATGTGTCCCTGTCTCTATGTGTCCCTGTCTCTATGTGTCCCCATATCTATGTGTCCCTGTCTCTATGTGTTCCTGTTTCTTTTAGTCCCTGTCTCTATGTATCTCGTCTCTATGCGTCCCCATCAGTATATGTCCCCATCTCATATGTGTCCCCACTTCTATATGTCCCCATTTCTATGTGTCCCCGTCTCTATGTGTGGGGGTCTACCGCACTGATTGCGGAGACCGTGACAAGGGGGTCTACTACATAAGGGAGACAGAAAGGAGCCTCAGGAAGAGAGTCATGGAGCACAGATGGGAATCATCATCGGTTGCGTCTTATCTTAAACCACCAGTTCTTCCCCGACAACAGCACTGTGCTGGACCGTGACCGCAGATGGTTCCAGATAGGGGTGAAGGAGGCCATCTAAATCGCGGCTGCCAAGCCCACGCTGAACCGGGACTGTGGGAGACACACCTTGCCTGCGGGTTATTCTTCCCTGGTTCAGTCATGCGCCGTGAGTGAAGCCTTGAGCTGTACTCACGATCGTGTGCACTGAACCGCCAGTGGCCTCTCAGCAGACGACGCTGATGAAGGGAACGCGACGCCCCCGAAAGCTCTGAGGTGAGCCTATACTGAGTGAAATTGTAATAAAACTCTTCTTATCAGGTCTCTGTATGTCCCTGTTTCTATGTGCCCCCGTCTCTATGTGTCCCCATGTCTATAATTATGTCCCCCGGATTATGGATTATGGCAAAGGTTAGGGTTAGGAGGGTTAGGATAACAAGGAGATGGAGAGACAGGGACACATAGAGACGGAGACACATAGACAGGGACACATAGAGATGGAGACACATCGAGACAGGTACACATAGAGAAAGGCACATGTAGAGATGGGGACGCATAGAGACAGGGACACATAGAGAGGGACACATAGAGACAGGTACACATAGAGAAAGGCACATGTAGAGATGGGGACGCATAGAGACAGGGACACATAGAGACAGGGTACACATAGAGACAGGGACACATAGAGACAGGGACACATAGAGACAGGGACACATAGAGACAGGGACACATAGAGACAGGGACACATAGAGAAAGAGATGGGGACGCATAGAGAGGGACAGGGTATAGAGACAGGGACACATAGAGACAGGGACACATAGAGACAGGGACACATAGAGACAGGGACACATAGAGAAAGGCACATGTAGAGACAGGGACACATAGAGACAGGGACACATAGAGACAGGGACACATAGAGACAGGGACACATAGAGACAGGGACACATAGAGACAGGGACACATAGAGACAGGAACATGTAGAGATGGGGACGCATAGAGACAGGGACACATAGAGACAGGTACACATAGAGAAAGGAACATGTAGAGATGGGGACGCATAGAGACAGGGTACACATAGAGACAGGGGACGCATACAGATGGGGACACACAAAGACGAATCTGTGGACACATACAGACAGGGGGCACAGAGCTACATAACAACCTACCTGAAAGAATTCTGCATGCAGGTGCCGGACGACTGAGGAGGAGCGCAGTGCTGGAACCGGATGTCGTCCACGGCAATGTCCCCGAGAACGCTGAAACTGCGGAAGGACCCGATCACCATCTGGAAGGGGGAGCTCCAGCGACCCACTGGGACAACAGCCTGCAGCCAGCGGTCCCCGTGGTCCCCGCTGGCCCTCCACAAGTATGTTCTGCGGTACCCCAGCTGCCTGTGATAGCAATAATTAAGACAAGACTGAATTTTTCGGCCGTATTTAGGTGAAAATGTGGCAAGATCCTTAAATAATATTCCAACTTTCGCACACCCACATGGTCCTGCAATTTTCCAAAAAAATTCAGTCAAATCAATAATCATAATAATAATAGTGAATCATTTATATAGCACACCAAATGTGGAGCTCTATGCGCTTAACAACAACAAAAATTAAAAGCAAGAAATTCAAAAACAAAAACAAGTAATTGCTCACACACATGCAAAATAGGCATGTATACACCCCCCCCCCCCCCCCCCACACACACACACATACACGCAGGCATGCACGTACGCATATATCCACACACACACACACACACACACACCGTTACCATCACCACCACTCACCGCACCCAAGAACACAATACAAAATACAATCAGTTGAAGAAAGCATCAACACACACACTCTCTCTCTCTCTCTCTCTCACTCTCTCTGTGTCTGACTCTCTCGCAACAAAGCTGATGTAGACATTGCAGTCAACACACAGTGAAACTAATATGGGGGAGGGGAGGGGGAGTGTGAGAATAGAGTCCAGAAGTAATGTGGCCTAAAGGTTGTAATGTAGCTTGAATAGGTGGGTCTTGAGAGCTGATTTGAAACGTTGCAAGGACTGGATATGGCGAATTTCGCGTGGTAAGGAGTTCCAAACTGATGGGGCCGAAAAAGAAAAGGAGCGCTCACCAAACATTTTTGTTCGTGTACTAGGAACACAGAGAATTTGGGAATCAGAAGATGACCGCAATTGCCTTGATGGAGTATACACAACAAACAAACAACTACACGACAAGTACAAAGTGACGTTATTTTATTCACAACAGACAAAACAAAACTACTGGATATTTCAGCGAATGCGCCTTTATCAACATAGACAAACAAGAAAACAGCAAATAGCAAAAGGAGCAAAAAGCAGGCAACAGAAGGAGCAAAAAAACATCAAGATCAAAATAAAAACACTACTTCCCCTCTACAGTCCAACGCGTAAATGATACAACAAAGTTGAAACCAAAGAGCAAGGCTGTGAACACAAATCAAAACAAACAAAAACAAAAAAACAAACAAAATTGAAAGTGAGAGAGGTTGGGGACAGTGAGTACGCAATTATAGATGGCAGATGTTGGAGTTGGAGAAGTTGATGGAGTAATAGACAGAAAGCATGTCAGAGATGTAGCTAGGAAATCAAGTCATGTTCACGCATGTGGAAGGACGTTAAACTGAAGAACAACAACAACACACACAGCTTAAACTACAAACACAAACTATGAGTAGCATACACGGTGACAATTATATTGCATGCATCTTGTACTTTCGCATTGTTGCTCTAATAAGTACCCTGGCTAAAAGACTCCAGGGATCATCCCAACAGCCAAAGCACTTGAACACAACAAATGCACCAGCTAGGGAAGAGAACAATACGCGTGTGACCGTTTCTGATTACCCCACCACGTGGGCAGCCACACTCCCGACTTCGGAGGAATATTCGCATTGAAAATGTTCACTAAGAAGCATGCATTCTGCCATTCCTGGGGGGGGGGGGGGGGGGGGGGGGGGGGGGGGAGATAGGGTTAGGATCAACCTAGGATTATTCTCACACAAATGAAAGAAGCAGGCTTTGAGATCTGAGGGTCATGAACATGATGAGGGCATTGGTGCAACTACCCAAAATGAAAAAAACCCTGAAAGGCCAGGGTCTAGGGGTAATGTCCCCCCTGCAGCTGAAGAAAAAGTTGATTTTCGAAGGTATTTTAGTTTGCTTTTTCCACAATTTATACAAATGCTTATTTTAATGTGTTTTGAAAAACACAGTAGACGCACAAACATCTTGTTTGACAAATTGGAAAAGAAGGAAATTCCTTTATTGGTACAGTGGAACCTCCCTTTTAAGACCTTCAAAAATCATCCCAAATGAGGTCTTATAAGGGAGCGGTCTTATAAGGGAGCGGTCTTATAAGGGAGCAGTCTTATAAGGGAGCGGTCTTATAAGGGAGCGGTCTTATAAGGGAGCGGTCTTATAAGGAAGCGGTCTTATAAGGGAGTGGTCTTATAAGGGAGGTAATTTTAATACTTGCAAAGAAGGGCAATGCCTCGGAGAAGTATGTCTGATATGGGAGGGAGTCTTATAATAGGAGGTCTTATAAGGGAGGTTCCACTGTATAATTCAAAAACAGGAAATCCTTGTATACCAGGAAAAGTTGCACCCATGTGAGGGGGTTGGTGGGGCGGGGGGTGTGGGGGTGTGACTAAAGCGCAAGACTGCTCATACCTGTACACGGACATCTTGCCAATGCCGCTGCCCTTCATGTGGTACCAGAACGTCAGCTGGCAGGAAGCCGCCGAGCTCTGAAGGAGGGGGCTGGTGAAGTAGGCGCGGCTGGAGCGCGACCCGTTAGAGGCGTCCGTGTAGACGTAGTACCCTCGCCCGGAGTTGAGGGTGTGGTCCCGGGTGGGGCCGGTGTTGCTGTCCGGAGTGGCACCTCTGTTCTTGACCCACTGGTAGTTGCCCGGCTGCGCGTTGGTCCAGTGGCAGGTGCCGTTGTCGAAGGTGCAGTCGTAGCCGCAGGCCGCCTCCTCTTCCGCGTTGGGGCAGTCGGGCGCAAAGTCGCAGACCTACACAATTAAGTCGCAGACACACATCATACATCCATACTTAACTCTTTGGTTTCTGTATTTAGAGAAGTTTCAACTACTGTTCATTCCTGAGAACCTCTTTAGCTGCTGAGAAAGTTTATCCCGTTGATTCCTACGGGCCTCTTTTGCTCATGATATCATGCAACACGATGCAACTTCTATTATTGCAATGAGGGTTTTTCCCCTTTTCTTACTAGGGCAAGCCCCCCGTGGGGATATCGAGGGGTCTTTTGCTTGTAACTTCCTCTAATCTGTCACTCTCTTTGACTCTGCCTTTTCCCTTTGCTTGCTGTCATCTACTATCTTTCTGCCTTTCCGGTCCATTTTCCTGCCTTTTTTCAAGAAACACTTTCAAAAAGATTCCTCCATGCTGGGCCTAGTTATTTCTTACTTAGGCGCATAACAGCAGCATGACGCATCTGTGCTCATAATTGACAGGAAACTGTCTGAGCGATCGAAGAAGAAGAACTGGGGCAAGTATTGTTTATGAAAGAGAAACAGGCTGCTGAAAACATGCCGCATATTCACAATAACATAACACCACTTTATACAGTTTTACTCTCTCTGGAAACCCAGGAATAGGGAGATAGAGAGCTCTATAAAGCTAGGAATCTGCAGTTGCTCCCATTCAACCTCAAAAGCGGTTCTCATGAACGAAAGAGTTAATTAAATACATCTAATGTTTTCCCAGGAAGACTTTGTCTTCAGCCAACGTGTCCTTAAGAGCTAGCCACGTGATAATAGGATGTTAAACTCACCTTTGTTCGTATATTCCAATTAGGTATTAAGTATTAGGTACTTTATAGTCACAGAGGCGTCTCTGTGAAATTCGGGTTGCTCCCACCTGAAGAGCGTGTCGCAGCCAGAGGCGCGCCACCCACTTTTTTTTCCATGCGATTTTTATGTGACTGATGAGGAAGGAAGGGGGGCGGGGGGGTATATTTTGAGCAAATGACAACTTTTTCGTTGCCACTGGGTTTAATGTGTGCTAAGTGCATGGGCACACATGTCCTCGGTTTATCATCCAAAAGACTCCACGTTCAGACCGTAAGGCTCAATGCAAAGTGAGAGGAAAAATCCACTGTACCCAGTTTCGAACTCGGGTTTACTTGACACGAGGCGAGCACGTTCACCACTGTGCCACTCTACACCCCCCCTAAAAAAATTGTACTTAAAATAGACAAAAAATAGTAATTAGAACAGGCATAAATAAATATAAAGAGACCTAAGAGTTCAAACAAAATGCAGACAGGGCTTCCAATCGCCCCCGCAAAACAAGGGGTCCCAGGGACTCCTTCACTTACTGTATAGAGGGTCCTAGAGGCGGGATAGAGGGTCCCAGTGGCATTTGCGAATGCTAAAAAGAATGTTTCTAGTGCATCCCTGGGACCCCCTGCACATTCTTTTAGAGGGTCCTTTAGAATTTTAGTGCTTCATAGACCCCCAAATGGGGGTCCCTGAGTTGTTGTGGGATCATGCTAAAATCTTTATCCTTTATGAAGAGAAGGAATAAAAATGGTTGAATACAAAACAAACAAAATCTTTATCCGTGTCAAATAAAGTGTTCCAGTGTCCAGTGTCCCTGCGCAGACCTTGTTTCGCGGCAGGCAGCTCTGGTCGGGGGGGGGGCACTTGAAGGAGCACTGGTTGGGGGACAATTCTCTAGCTAATGATATACAAACCATTCTTCTATCCCTTTTTTGTTGCAGAGTTATGAGCATTTAAAGTTGGTCAGGTGAATGTTGGCTATTTCGAGAAAGCACCGTCTAAAGTCTAGCCTATCCTAAGAAAATGCACCAACCTACTGATTTTAAAGCACTTTCTGGAATATTTAGAGGCACTATTGAAGATGATCGTATATGGATATGAAAGATAAGATGTTAGAGAGCACGGAAATAGGCCTACCCATAACTCAAAATTGATTTTTTAAAATCTGTTGTGAAAAACTAGCCTAGAGACTTAATGTCCCTTTCGTGGTGCTAGGTCACAAATTAGGTCAGGTCAGGTCAGGTCAGATCTTCAGGGCAGCCAGGCCTCACGGCCTCTTGATGTGCCCTATCTTTTGATTGTTTGTTATTGTGGCTTTGTTCATTAATCAGATTGGCACCGCTGTGGCGCTTTTTGAACTATCATTGTCGTCTTAATCATAATTGTATTTAAAAACATTAATTTTGGGGTCACTATCTAGGAGGTTTTTGAAATGGTTAATGTTGGAAGCAAGTTTAGTTTGTGCAGGGAGATTGTTCCAGTGCTGGGTGACTCTATTAGAAAAGAAGCTTTTTCTCATATTAGTTCTACTGTATTGGGTTAGTATTTTTAGATCACTGTTACGGGTTCTCAAATCGTTAGACAATTGAAACAAATGCTTGTTAGTTTTGTCAGGGTTATTCAAAATTTTATATACAGTTATCAAATCTCCCCTTACTCTTCTAAATTTTAAGGATGGTAAACTTAACTTATGAAGTCTGTCCCCATATTCCAAATTTTGTATTGATTTTATTAATTTGGTTGCTCGCCTTTGTACCCTTTCAATTTGTGTAGATTGTCTTTTAAGAAAAGGGTTCCAAATTAGATTTCCATACTCAAGATGAGGTCTTACTAAACTTTTATATAGGTTCAAAAAAACTTCTGTATTTAATTCCATAAAACTTCTTCTAATTAAACCCAATATTCTATTGGCCTTGTTTACTGCTGTTGTAATGTGTTTATCAAATTTGAGTTTAAAATCAAATATGACTCCTAAGTTTTTTTCATCTGAACAGGTTTCCAAAACATGTTTAGCTGAACCGTGGGAAATTTCATAAGTCTCATTTTGATTGCCATAGCCCACATGCATGACTTTGCACTTTCCTGCATTAAAATAGAGATTCCACTTTTCTGACCATTCCATAAGTTTATCTATGTCATTTTGTATTATGTCTGAATATTTAGGACAGGTATAAATAAATATAAAGAGACCCTAAGAGTTAAAAATAACAAAAACGCAGACCTTGTTTCGCGGCAGGCAGCTCTGGTCGGAGGGGCACTTGAAGGCGCACTGGTTGGGGGCCACGGTGGGCAGGGAGTCACAGGAGCCCGCCTGCATGGAGAGGTCGTCGATGGCCACGTCGCTGTAGCCCACCGTCTGGATCACCGCCTCGATGATCACCCGGTAGCTGCGGGTCGCGTTGGGGAACGTCACGCGCTGCATCTGCCAGGTGTCGCCCTCCTGGAAACCGCGCACAGCAACAAGCGGGCGTTACAATGACGCGTTAAGATTAAGATCAAAATCATAGCCCTGTCGACAACAAAGGCCATGTCAGGGCTGTCACCGCGTTAAATCTTACCACGTATTAAAAAGGGATAAAAGTTCAAACACACGGTAAAAACAAAATCTTTGTGCTAAAATAACAATGACACGTAATTCGCATGTTACAATCACGATAATAATGCATGCAGTGCATTATATACACACATTACATTCTACGTAATAGTGTTAATTTTATCTTCGAATCGGAATCAGAGCGTGAAATATGTCTGTAGAGTTTCAGGGAAGTCAATTGGATATAGGAGGGATCTCTTTTTACAGTTTTGAGGCGGTTCTTATCAAAACTGTCATGCGCACACGCACAGGCACACACACACACACACAGTCACCTGGGAAACAGCGAGCTGATTGACAGGGGCACACACACACACACACACACACACAGTCACCTGGGAAACAGCGAGCTGATTGACAGGGGCACACACACACACACACACACAGTCACCTGGGAAACAGCGAGCTGATTGACAGGGGCACACACACACACACACACACAGTCACCTGGGAAACAGCGAGCTGATTGACAGGGGCAGACACACACACACACACACACACACACACATACACATGCACACACAGTCACCTGGGAAACAGTGAGCTGATTGACAGGGGAGCCCCCGACAGGCTGGACCTTGATGTTGAAGGGAGCGTTGTTCTTCAGCCTGTACCACAGAGTGAGGCAGCGGGGAGTGGAACCGTCAAACATGGGCGACACCAGCCAGGCCTTGTCTCCACTCTGCCTGGGAGCCTTGGAGCTCACGTACATGTAGACCCCGTAGCGGGTGTTCAGCGTGTGGTCCACCATGGGACCCACCACACCGGACAGCAACCCTCCTTGGCCCTGCACCCAGTCGAAAGCATCGCCCGTCGCCGTGTTCTTCCAGGTGCACAGGTCGTCCTCAAAGTCGCAGTTGCCGTCCCCGGGGCAGGGACCGGGCTTCACGGAAATGTCGTCGATGCTCGCGTCGCTGGAGTAGCCCCTTCCCACGATGCCCTCGAACGTGACCGTAAACGGGAGAGCGCTCTGTAAGGTGACCTGCGCCACCTCCCAGGCCGCTCCCTGGTCGCCGGTTCGGGTCCAGAGGGGCGTTCCTGGAATAATAATAATAATAATAATAATAATAATCGAAATAAGAATAGCTATGGAGCGCTTTACCTTGAAAGAGCCCAAAGCGCTTTGCGAAAAGATGACCACTTAGCAAACATGCAACAAGTAACGGTAATAAAAAAGAACACCACTAGACAACAACACACACACACACAAATACACACACGCGCGCACACACACAAACATTGTGGAAAACAAACACACACGTAACAAACTCTCACACATACACAAAGAATAAACAAGTATCTCTCTGACTTCTATTTTTTGCATTCTCTCTTATACTCTGTCTCTAACATGCACGCACACGCACACACACACACACAACACACGCCAACTCACTCACACACACACACACACACACACACGCCAACTCACACACACACACACACACATGCCACACACACACACACACACACACACACACACACACACACACGCCAACTCACTCACACACACACACACACACGCTAACTCACACACACACACACACACACACACACACACACACACACACACACACACACACACGCCAACTCACACACGCACACGCACACACACACACGCACACACGCACACACACACACACACACACACTCACACACGCCAACTCACTCACACACGCACACACGCACCTAGAGCGCCTTGCTTTCGCAGGTACACGTTGAGCGTGCCCATGGTGGTGCCATGCATGTTGTACCAAAACTGCAGGCACGATCCCGTGGTGGGATCCAGAGGCGGACTATCCAGGCGAGCCTTGTACCCGGCACGGCGCGGAGGCGAAGCCTCAATGTACATGTAATGCCCCAGCCTGGTTCCGAACGTGTGATCAGCAGGCGGTCCCGTAGAGCTGCTGCTCGTGCTCCCCGAGTGCAACGACCAGTCAAAGTTGTCCGTGTGATCCTGGGTATAGCCGCACTCGTCGTCCTCGAAATCGCAGACGACCTCGGCGGGGCAGTGGTCCACGTTGAGCGTGATGTCGTCCACTGCGATGTCGCCGTCGTTGCCGGAACTGGACAGGCCTTCCAGGACGAAGACGGTGCTGCCTGGGGTGAGCACGTGCACCTGGGTGTACCTCCATCGCGGGCCCTGGTCACCGCTGCGTGTCCATTCCTGGGGAAATACCAGAGTTCCAACACCGATCATTCCGTGGCTTTTTAGATCGTTTCTGTGCATTTTCTGTGTGATTCTGAACACTTTTTGCTATGCATTTAAGAAAAACGTTTTTGCACTATAAATTGTATAAACTTCCATTTTCAGTTTTGACAAGCTCAATTCTTTGCTGTTATATGACATGAAATAATGTGGTTTACAATCCCACTTATCATGCACAGCTATATGAGGGCAGCCTGCTGCTCTATGCACTGTAATTCATGTAGCCTAAATCACTCATCTGTCATTCTCTGCTGTTACATTTTAAATTTCCACGTCAATTTACTTTAAAGAGGTTTTTTTTATGGTTGAATAAAAGGGAAATAATGCAAGAAAAAGTGGCAACATGAAAATGTGTAGAAAACGCTCAAAGGGTACACTGGAGGAGTGCTTCATTTAGGCCTACTGAATTGATTTTCCCCCATTTATAAAAGCATAATACTGTATCACAAACAATTCATGATAACATATTGACAAAAGGGAACACAAAAACAAGGTGATAAACATAGATCTATAGTAACAGAACATGATAAAAAAACCCAAATGAAACTGGCAAAAAAAAAGAGATGACTTGCAAAAATAAAGGAGGAAAACTAATCAATTTAAACAGAACAGCTATGTGGGTGACAACTCCACTCACCAACGACATCTGCCCGCTGACTGCGTTCTTGGTCCACAAGTTGAGCGTGTTGACGGATCCTCCGTACATGAAGTACCAAAACTTGAAGCAGACTCCAACAGAGCCCACAGCGTAGGTGGGACTGAGCAGCCGAGCCGAGCTGTTTCCGCCGTGATGCGTGTCCTCCACGTAAGCGTAGTGACCCTGCACGTTGCCTAGGGTGTGGTCGGCGGAGGGGCCAGTTATGAGGGTAGAGGTGCGACCGGCCTGAAGCTGCCAGTCGAACTGGTCCGTGGAATCCTGCTGCCAGCTGCACAGCGCCGACTCAAAGTTGCAGTCGATGCTGGTAGGGGGGTAGGTGGCCGGGGAGGTGACGGTGGTGGGTGGGGTGCTGGTGGTGGTGACCCCCGTGCACCGGTAGCTCGTAACCTGAACGTCGTCCAATGCGATGTCGCCCGTGGAGTTCCCGCCGTACACTCCTTCGAAGATCACCTCATACGTCTCGTTCGCAGACACGGGCGCGTTTCCTCGCAGCCACACGTTGCCTTGGTTACCGGTGGCGGTCCAGGCGAGAGTTTTGTTGGTTGTGGACATGGGTCGGGTGTAGATGTTAAGCGTGCCGATTCCGGCACCGTACATGTGGTAGTAGAAGATGACGCAGCCCCCTGAAGAGGTTCTAGGCGCAGGGATGGTTTCGCTGACCAGCCAGGCTTTGTCCCCAGGGCTGTGTCTGCCGCTCGTTTCAATGTACATGTAGTAGCCTGCTGCGGTGTGGCGCGTGTGGTCAGTGGTGGGGCCGGTGGTGGATGTGGACGTCCCTCCGTTATCTCTCTGCCAGTCAAAGTTGTCGCCTTTCACGTTGTTATAGCCGCACATGTCCGTTTCGAAGTTGCAGAAGCCAGGAGGCGGGCACCTCCTTCGATTGTAGGCTAGATCATCAATGGCGATGTTGCCCTGCGTGCCCTGTCCCTGCGTGGCTTCAATCACGATGGAGTATCCCTTCGTTCGAACCGTTGGGAGCTGCACGGTGGCGTGTCTCCAGAATGCGCCCTGATCTCCCTGCAAGCCCCACAGGGAGCTAGAGCTAGGCGTAGAGCTAGACGACGTGTTGGTTTTCAGGGTAACGCTCATGGACCCAGTGTTGGGCCCAGACATGTAGTACCAGAAGTCCACACAGCCGTACACGTACGTCACTCTCCCCGTCAGTGCTGAGCTGCTGACTAGTGCTGCCTTATCACCGGGCTGAGCCCCGCTAGGATTCAGGAACAGGTAGTGTCCAGTGTTGGAGCCAAAAGTGTGGTCCAGGTTGGGGCCTGTGCCTTTGGCCACCGATCCTCCGCTGCCCCGGGTCCAGTTCAGCCTGTCGCTGGTCAGGTATGCCCACTTGCAGGGGTCTGCCTCAAAGTCACACATGGGATTGGGTGGGCACTTGCCCCGGGCCACGGTGATGTCGTCAATGGCGATGTCGCCCAGGTAACCTCCAACGGTAGCCTGGAAGTAGAGGGAGTACTGCTGGGAGGACTGGATGGTGCGCCGAACCCGTCGCCACTGGTCCCCATGCGGGCCATGCGCCGACCAGAAGGTCTGGGTTGAGGAAGGGGTGAGCAGGCTGAGGGTCAGGTTGCCGATGGTGGACCCAAACATATGGTACCAGAAGCTGAGGCAGTAGCCAACATCATCAGTGGGGGATAGCCAGGGCGTCTCCAGGATGGCCTGGTCGTTGCGTCTCCTGGGCGAGGAGGACTCAATGTAGGCAAATACCCCACCCCTGCCTGGCCGAGTGTGGTCAAACTGGGGCCCCGTGCCACGCGTGGATGTAGAGCTGTTGCCCAGCATCCAGTTGAACTGGTCGTTCTGGCTCTGGGTCCAGCTGCACCAGCCGCGCTCAAAGCTGCAGGTCACGTTGGGCGGGAACTTCTTGGGGTCGCAGTTGCGGAAGGAGATGTCGTCGACGGCGATGTCATCGGAGTTGTTGGCCAGCTGCCCTAGACCGGGCTGCACGCGGAACTCCAAGCGAGATCCCGCTCCAGCGGATCCCAGCAACCTGCCCAGATATACGTAGCCGTGTCTCCACACGTTGGATGATGTGGTGTAGCGCGGGGCAGTGTACAGCCTCCTGTATGTGGTGTTGCCGCTGATGCCCACCTCCAGAGTGCCCACCTGGGGCCCGCCCATGAAGTAGTAGAACATCATCATACAGCTGCGGGAGAAGGCGGGTAGCGGGGGGCTCTGCAGGCGGGCCACTTGCCGGAACATGCCCCGGGTTCCTTCCACGTAAGCGTAGTGTCCGCTCCTGTTCCTCATGGTGTGATCCGCGGCCGGCCCCACCACTCCCATCAGAGCCGGGTAGCTGAGGGTCCAGTTGTAGCGCCCCACGCTCATGTCCCTGTATCCGCACAGACCCTTCTCAAAGCTGCAGGCTCCACAACCCAGTTCGTCGGATCCGTCCCGGCAGTCTGCAGTGAAGTCGCAGAGATGGACAAGGTTGATGCAGGATCCGTCAGCGCACTGGAACTTGTTGGTTCCGCAATTGTTGGGGGTGGTGCTGGCCGGGGTGGTCATGTAGACACCGGTTGGCAGGGAGCTGCTGGAGTACTGACAGCCGGCAGACAGCACCAGGTCGTCCACAGCAAGGTCACTCCTGAACCCGTTTCCTATCACGCTTTCTACCACGACCTGGAAAGGAGCCGTGCTGGTCAGCTGCTTCACGTACTGGACCCAAAACTGTCCCAGGTTTCCTGACCGGCTCAACAGGTTCCTCACAGAGCCTGTGCTGTCGTGGGTGTAGACATTGAGAGTGCCCATGGTGTTGCCAAACATGTAGTAGAACAGCGACACGTAGCAGTTGTCGGAAGGCGAAGCTGGCTGAAGTACAGGACTCAAGAGCCGCGCCTTCTTGCCGGCCATTCTGGAGCCTGAGGATTCTGTGTAGATGTAATGTCCAGTCCTCAGACCCGTGGTGTGGTCCCGGCTGGGCCCTGTGCCTGAAGACGAAGTGGGTCCTGCAATACGTCTCCAGTCGATGTCGTCCGTCCTGTCCTGGCTCCAGTCGCACAGGGACTGTTCCAAGCTGCACTGGTGGGCCGACGCACAGTTGGACTCGTCAGTGATCGGACCACTCAGCCCGCAGTTCTGGTTCAGGTCACACACCTGGTACTGCGGGATACAGAAGCCGGCCGGACACCGGAACTCCGAAGCCAGACACTGCGGTTTTGCAGGGGGGTAGCCGCAGCCCAGCAACTGGACATCGTCAATGGCGATGCTGCCATACGAGAAGAACCGCTTGGACTGGATCAGGATCTGGAACTGGCTGTCCATGGCGCCGATTTCAGCCACGCCGCGGACCCACCGGCCACTGTTGCGAAGACTCTGGCTGGACCAGACCTGGGTAATCGTCGTTCCTGTCTGAAGGGACACCTGCATGGTACCGCCGCCGCGTCCGATGACGTAGTAGTAGAAGGACATCATGCAGGTGGGGGAAGCTCTGCGTAGCGTGGGGCTCTTCAGGGTGGCCAGTGAGGCGGTCCCTCCCTGGCTGGAGTCCACAAACAGCAGCAGTCCGTGGGTGTTGTTATTGGTGTGGTCAGCAGGGATCGGCAAACTGCCAGTGAAGCTGGCGTTACTGGTGCGGATGTAGCGGAAAGACCCCGTGCTGATGTCGCGATAGTTACAGAAGTCTCGCTGGAAGGTGCAGTTCCCGCACTGCGCCTCGTCACTTCCATCGGAGCAGTCAGGGACAAAGTCGCACACCTTGTCGCCGCTGATAGTCTGCCCGTGCGAAGCGCAGGTGAAGGTGGCAGGCGTGGAGCTGTTAGCGGCGCACGCCCCTGTCACCATGGCGATGTCGTCGATGGCGATGTCGCTGGTGTAGCGGGAACCCACCACTCCTTCGAAGACCAGGGCGAACTGCACCTTACTGACAGGCACCGTAACGAACGCCTGCTTCCAGGCGTTGCCCTGCTCCCCGGAAAGCTCAAACAGGCTGGTTAGTTGAGCGCGGTCCTGAGCAGGCTCTGAGTACACCGTCAGTGTGCCCATGCCCTGGCCGTGCATATGGTACCAGAACGAAAGGCAGCTGGCTGTATTGCTGACTGGCAGGACTTCAGACTGCAGCCGAGCTCGCTCGCCTGCCTTGCGAGGGGAAGAGGCTTCGGTGTATATGTAGTGGCCTGGAAGACAGAACATGCAGAATATGAGAAAAATTGTTTTACATTTACAACACATATTATTTTATGGACCATAAGGCACTCCCCACCCCCACCCCCCAAATGTTACACTAAATTCTGGAGTTAAAACGCTTTCTTACTATATTATTAGTCATACTTAAGGCGTAGATTGTCTTAGTTTGAGAAAAAAAAGTATTGCCTTAAGATACATGTATGGTGAAAGTTTTGCGCAGTTTTGATCTATAAAATTTTTCATGTGCGGAGTTAAAAGCTTTGTTGTTGTTGTTTTTTTAACCCTTTCACCGCCAGCCATATTTCAGCCAAAAATGTCCATTAAGTTTCCTGTAGGGTAGAGAACAAAATCCATCTGCGGTATTGTGGATTCTTCTGTGACATAATAAAATAAGGTCTATCCTTACTTCACAAAACTAAGACAATAGGATATTTGGGTAATAGACCCCAATTTGATGCCTTTTAGTGACATAGGTGTTAAATCATTGCGGTGCTAAAATGCGACTTTGGCGGTGAAAGGGTTAACTATATGTTACATTAGCATGCTTTTACTGTTTTACACATTACTTTACTTTTATAACTTCATATTGCCAACAACCAACCAACCCAGACTCACCTTGAGCGTCGCCCTGTGTGTGATCAGCAGCGGGACCGGTACCTCCGCTGACGGTGGACCCCTGGGCTATGAGCCAATCAAAATCGTCGCCGCGCCTCACGTTGGCGAAGGAGCAGGTGCCGCTCTCAAAGTCACAGGAGGCTGGGGGCGGGCAGGGCCCGTTCAGCAGCGAAACATCGTCGATGGCTACGTCACCGCTGTACGTGCGACCGCGCACTCCTTCAAACACCACCTGAAAGGAAGCAACGCAAAATGAAATCTTAGCCAGGACCATGAGATAATCAAGATATGTTGTTGTTTTTCCTGTCCAGCAGGGCAACATTGTCGATGGCTATGTCACCACTGTACGTGCGACCGAGCACTCCTTCAAACACCACCTGAAAGGAAGCGACGCTAAATTAAATCTTAACCAGGACCATGAGATAATCAAGATATATTATGTTGTTGTTTTTCCTCTCCAGCAGGGCAACATTGTTGATGGCTATGTTACTGCTGTGTGTGCGATCACGCACTCCTTCAAACACCACCTGAAAGGAAGCGAAGCAAAATGAAATCTTAACCAGGATAATGAGATAATCAAGATAATATATTAATATCGGTTTTGTTCTGTCCAGCAGGGCAATTTACATTGTCGATGGCTAAGTCACCCCTATGTTATGTGCGACCGAACACTCCTTCAAACACCACCTGAAAGGAAGAGACGCAAAATGAAATCTTAACCAGGATAATGAGACAATCAAGATAATATATTAATATCAGGTTTTTTCTGTCCAGCAGCGAAACATTGTCGATGGCTATGTCACCGCTGTACGTGCGACCGCGCACTGCTTCAAACACCACCTGAAACAAAGCGATCCAAAATGAAATCTTAACAGGAAAATGAAAAGTGACTTTGACAGGTCAAATGAAAAAAGGGAGAGTAAGCGTGCTTCCGGTAAAGGGGAGTTGCGGTCCTTTGCTACTTTTGTTTTTATGATGTTCCCTCCATTCTAACGCTATCATGCTACATATATAGTCAGTCAGGAACAATCACACAACCCTGAAAAAACCCCA
>JAGGCT020001691.1:7500-25000 GCA_017654935.2 Phymorhynchus buccinoides
TGTATGTATGTGTGTGCATGCGCGCGCGCGCGCGCGCGTGTGTGTGCGTGCTTGTCTGTGTATGTGTGTATGCGCGCCGCATACATGTGTGTGCTTGCCTACTAGTTTGTGTGTGTGAACAAAAATATAGGCAATCATCAAAATGTGCTCCAGATTCTACAGGGCAGACTACTGGAGTGATCATAATAAATTTTGGCAAAGAAAACAACCTGCATGGTGTAGCAAGGACGAGACTGGTTATTTCCACTCCGCATGAATATTTGGATAAAACGACCAAAACTGTTGAGTATGTCTGGGGGGGGTAGTATTTACCCATAATTTGAACATTGAAGCGAAACGGATTTGCTAATCTGGGTCACGAGACATACTTGCCTTGCCAATGACCAGAAATGGCTATTACAGCTGCTGTTTCTGGGGTGGTTAAACCTTCACTGGGTCTAAAAACGTTTTATATGCACAACGCAATGTAAAGCATCAAAAGAAAGTGGTAAATGCATGAACAATTACACATAGGCGTACCTTAATCGTGACTTTCAAAGAGGCAATGTTCGTGTTCCTTGAACCAATGTTACAATAACCGGAGCAGCTGCCTCCTGCCACGACCAGATTTCCTCCACGTCTTCTTCACCTTCATCCTCATCTCATCACCCTTCATCCCCATCC
Organism: Phymorhynchus buccinoides; assembly: GCA_017654935.2. Lineage (NCBI taxonomy): Eukaryota > Metazoa > Mollusca > Gastropoda > Neogastropoda > Raphitomidae > Phymorhynchus > Phymorhynchus buccinoides. The sequence continues at coordinate 8,164 of JAGGCT020001691.1, forward strand.
CAGGAAGACTTCGTCTTCAGCCAACCTGTCCTCAAGAGCTACCCGCTAATAGGACGTAAAACCAACCTTCATTGGGTTGCACTGTTCCTCCGTCAGTAGGCTTCCAGGATTAGGCTTACGCGCTGGCCGTCTTGGTTTCTTGTATCCCCACTAAGAGCGGATTAGGATGGTGAAAGAGAGGGGCGAGTTGGGTAGGGCGGGGGGCTGAGAAAGAAAAGCATAAGGGGTTGAAACATGAACACTCAAAAAGGAACATGGTATAGAAATATAGAAGCATGTAGGGTACAAAGGATGCATACGTGCACACAAACACACCGCGCGCGGATATGAAATGAAATGAAATGTTTATAGAAGAAAGCTTTACAAAGCCATTCACGAGGGTAAATTGGGGACATAGACATTTATTTCACAAAACCAGAAAAGATTGCAAAGTCAAATGATTCAAAGCAAATTTAATGTTCTTCGTGACAAGGAAACCGCGGAGAGAGAGAGAGAGAGAGAGAGAGAGAGAGAGAGAGAGAGAGAGAGAGAGAGAGAGAGAGAGAGAGAGAGAGAGAGACGGAGGGGGGCTTGCTTTATAACTGCAATAAATAAGCGGCTTTATACTAGGCCTGGTATTATGAATTATGTCTTTTATGATGTGGTCCATACAACCACAACCACAACTCCCTTCGTACGCAGACAGGGCTACACTTGTATTGACAGCTATGTGCTGTAGTCAAGAAACGGCGAAGACAATCCACTGGAACAAGTCTGTTGTTGCCCTGAACAATAGGTTTAAAAGCTTTTAAACAGATTAAATTTGTATGTGTGTGTGTACGCGCGCGCGCGCGCGCGCGTGTGTGTGTGTGTGTGTGGTGTTCTTCGAACCACTTAATAAGTTGATATAGACGATAGGCAAGCAAATGTCTGTATCTGTCCGTGTCTGTATGTCTGTGTCTGTGTGACAGAGACAAAGACGGAGAACATTCTTTTTTTCATAGGATCTTATTTGTTCTAAAGCGCATGCACTACACCTCGCCTTATGTGGGTAAGTATATAGCACTAAGGGTACACCAAGGGCTCTTAAGAACCAGCGAATGGCCATTACCTTGGCACGTGTCACACGTTGTAAATTACGTTATCGTGATAAACCGGCAGCCATTGGGCCCTTATAGAGGATGATTCTGCCGCTCCCTTGATCTGACTCTTATCTGGAAGGGGGCTGTGGAAGGGTGAATACCCACATTGGTAAAGGTAAAGGTGTCCCATAGCCTATCGGGGGCAGTGAGCTGTTAGCGGTTCACCGTGTCAAGGGCCCGGCATCATGGAAGGCGGAGCCCATCCCTCTCCTTCCGCCGCCTCTTAACCTTCCCTGATCAAATCAGGTAGCCATTCACTGCTGGGTGGACAGAGAGGGTTTTCAGGCCAGACAAATCTGACCCCAATACCCACATTACACATGTCAATACTCCGAGTGTGATTTAGGCATGCCTTTGACCTCTTAAGTTAACTAAGAGGTCGATGGATTTATTAGGCCTTTTACTCAAATTAGTGACTGACGTAAGACTGAAGACTAAAGTCTGGGCTAACGGTAAAGTGAGACGAGAGCTGTATGATTATTGACTTTTTACGGCAATAAAAAAATAGGTTCACATATTTACTGGCCATGTACACATACACGCGGATGTTCAGCGCGGAAACCCATGCGCCATCCGTAAATAAATAAAAGAAAGAGGGGGGGGGGGGGGGGGGTAATAAGCACGTCTCCGAATTTCCCCTAATCCGTATATTTGTTCCCTTCTTTCTTTTACTTATTGATTATTTCCGCGCGGAAAATCCGAATGTACTGTGTGCCAGGCCTTAGGCTGTGTACGCATTAGACGCGTAAGTTATGTACGGAAACCCAGAAGTAAGTGAAAGAAAGAAGGGTGAACATTTACGGATTAGGGGAAATTCTGACGCGTGCACAAATCTTTTCCCTTCTTTCTTTCTTTTACTTATTTACGGATTGCGTACGGGTTTCCGCACGGAATCTCAGCATATATACTCCTCACAAAAAGTCAAGCAACAAAACTTCTCACTGCAAATCCACTTTAATCATAAATCGTAGGTAATGTTTTACTGTTGCGATTTCATCTTCAACATTTCAGTAAATGAAACTGAGTAAATCACATAACAGATTCACCTCAATCTCAGGATACTGAGCAACAAAAGAAATGGGTGTCAAAAACAGGGGTGAAATAAAGCCAACTGCCAATTTCAAATTCAAAGATAGCAATGCGCAAACAGTTCATAGCGTCATTAATAGCGAGTGTGGCCTCCGTGGGCATGAATACAGGCTTGGAAGCAGCGTGGCATTGAGGCAATGAGTCCATCCAGCTGGATCTGTGGGATGGCTCCTCACTCCCTTACCAGGTCTGCTTCCAAGGCATCAAGTGTCTGGGGACGGGCGGGCATGCCGTAATCAGCTCACCAAAGCATGCCCCATGCATGTTCAATCGGGTTGAGGTCAGGGAACCGGGGTGGCCAGTCAAGATGGGCGATGTTGTGGGTGTTCAACTCATTGCTGTTGACATGAGCCCTGTGACATGGCGCGTTGTCGTCCACAAAAACAAAGCCAGCACCATGCTATTTCATCAGGGGGATCACTTGAGGTCTGATGATGTCATTCAAGTAGTGTATAACGTTCACAGTGCCCTTCCGGAAGACCCCTAGGTCGGTACGTCCTCCAGTCCAAATGCCACCCAGACCATCAGACTGCCACCTCCATAACGGTCATGCTCAGCAACAGCACAGGCTAAAAAACCTCCCCAGGCCGTCTTCACACTTGCTGACGCCCATCATTAAAATCCAAACGCATTATTTCACATTAAAAGCTAGCCCGTGCATTTTCAAAGGCTGACTAAACACCAATTTGATTTTGCTGCTTGACTTTTTGTGAGGAGTATATGTGTACACGGCCTTATACTCTCAAACTAAGAGACACTGCGATGGCTCATTGTGTTGCAGCCTTGGTAATTAGTTGGCCTTTGAAGTCCATCCCCAACACCAACTGTCCTCAAGTCTTCGTGTTCGAAAGATTGGTGATTACCCTTAGATTGGTGATTGGTGTTCACATTAGACGCGTAAGTTCCGTACGGAAAACCCTAAATAAGCGGAAGAAAGAAGTATAAAAGTTCCGTACGGAAAACCCTAAATAAGTGGAAGAAAGAAGGATAAAAGTTCTGTACGGAAAACCCTAAATAAATGGAAGAAAGAAGGATACAAATTTACGCATATAGGGGAAATTCGGACACGTGCGCAAATCTTTTCCCTTCTTTGTTTCACTTATTTATGGATTGCGCACGGGGTTTCACATAGAATATCCGCTTATGTGTACACGGCCTTAGCATTTAAAGTGTTTGAGTGTGTTCGTGCAGGCATGCGCGCGTGTGACTTATGTGCGTGCTTGTGTACATGCATGTGTGTGTGTGTGTGCGTGCGTCGTGTGTCTGTGTGTGTGTGTGGCGCGCGCACGTGTGTGTGTGTGTGTGTGTGTCTGTATCCGTTTGTTTGCCTGTGTGCCTGTTTGCCTACGCTTGTGCATGTATATGTGTGTGTGTCTGTTTAGCCGGTGAATATGTTCGCCTATGTCTATTTATTTATATTTGCGTGTTGCATACGTGCATAGATACGCGCAAAGTATCCATTGTCTGTGACTGTGGTCGGATGCGCAATTTCCTGGTCCGCTATTAACCACGGTCATTTCAAAAAGGAAAGGCGTCACCGGCAAGAAATAGCAATAAGGGAAAATTGTGGTCCCATTACTGGAACAAAAAAATCAACAACTGTTTTTCTTCCCCCGCTGTTTAGATGAAGGCAGCAATCATTCAGAACGCTCTGCGGGATTAATGAGGCAATTGATTGGACATGGACGGGTTTTTTCTTTCTACTCACCCCCCCCCCCCACCCCCCCCTAAGGGTTGCTTCAAAGAGAAGTGGCACAATCGGCCAAAAATAACAAGGGAAAGCGTGTTCTTCTATAATGGAGCAACCAGCGTTTCTCCCTTGGTGGTTTATTGGTACAGAATGCAGCCATTCAATGCTCCGCCAAAATGGTGTGCAATGAACAGAACTGGGCTGCCGGTTAAACGTGATATTTATTTTGTGCCCCCCCTCTCTCTCTCTCTCTCTCTTTGTTTAGTTTAAGATTGTCTTTTCTCCACTCATTTGTTTTCTTTTGGTTGTTCTTTGTATTTATGTTTGGTTTCTTTTCTTCATTTTCTATTTTTTTTGCATGAGGACTGGACGGAAAAAAAGCAATGTTGCTTAATCTTTTATCCTCAATAAAGAAAACTTATTCATTCATTCATTCTCTCTCTCTCTCTCTCATACTTATTTTATATTTGTTAGATATAATATTTTATTACACCCCCCCCCCCCCCCCTTGTCCCAAGGGCTTTATTGCTATGGACAATAAAATGTCGAGTCCTCTCTCTCTCTCTCCCCCCCCAGTTTCATGTAATTCTCTTATGAAATGCAATTTTCCATTGGGACATTCATGATAATATTTCGATTAACCTACTGTTACTATAACCAGACAAACACACACTCGCGACAGAGACAAGAACATTACCTCCTTAGAAGAGGAGAATAACAGAGATTTACTTTGGCTATATTCATTGAAGATACAAAAGTGACGGCTGTAGTCTGTTCAGTACACTTAAGGTACTGATCCATACTGGTCAGCTATCGAACAGGGACGCTTAAGATACCGATCCACGGTCAGATACTACCGCGGACAGGTCAGCGATCGAACGTGGATATTTACGGTACCGATCTACTGTCAGATATTACCGTAGACTGGTCAGCTATCGAACAGGAACATTTAAATTAAGGTACAGATAAATTATACCGTCAGATACTACCGAAGGCTGGTCGGCTATCGAACAGGAACATTTAAGGTACACATATACTGTCAGATACTACCGTAGACAGGTCAGCTATCGAACAGGAACATTTAAGGTACATATATACTGTCAGATACTACCGTAGACAGGTCAGCTATCGATACACGGTCATATACTACCTTAGACTGATCAGCTATCGAACAGAACCCTATAACGCCTAGACCTACATGCCATGTCCCTTGTATGACTATCTTTCATTGACACTTAGTGCTGCTTCCTTGCGGATCCGTTGGCCTATGGATACCTTCTTTGACACCAGCTGTCCTAAAGTAGGCCTAGTCTTGGCCGAGAGAGTGCGGGGGTTCCCTAGGCCGGCAAGGCTTCTTAGCATTAAACATTCCAGTCCAGCCGTATAATGTGATCCTACGCTGATCTCTGCAAGTCATAGTCGGACATGGCGACTGTGTAGACAGTTCATCAAGTTGACCCAACACAACCACAAGGCATACGTGAGGATCGTCAGCACCCTGCCAGTGACGTTAAGCGTGTTGTGTGCTGGATGATGACCTTTGTCTGATACTTCAAGAAGAAAGTGTGTTTAACGTCCTCTGACCTGGAACAGGCACATAAGGGACACTCATAAATGTACAGATTGTGGGTCGATCCTGGAGGTACTGCAATACCAGGAAACATATTTGAAAATTAAGATAGCGCTTCATTAATCTGCTTAGCCGTCCGTCACTATTAAGTATTATTGTCTGTGCACTTTTTTCTTTAAGATAGGACTTTATATAGCTTAGGTTTTCTTGTTGCCCTATCTAATCATTGTTGATTTTCATTTGAGACTTTGAGAAATAAAATGCTATTTAAACCAATACCAGGAAAGTCCAGTCTGATGCTTGGTACTTGTAGTGCATCGCCCCCTTTAGAGAGGTAATCTTAATGGGTGGACTCTTGTTGTGTGTGATCTTTGTCTCTAGGACGATCCAGCCTTATCCGCTCGGTACACTAAATTCTATTCTTATCAGCAGGTCCTCAACTCCTCGTCTTATGTCTATAGCCACTCCGAGTGCAGTATACTGTGATCCGCTCCTTACATTGCCGTAGTGCTAATCGCTTCATTCCTTTTGGTGTCAAATTCTCTGCAAACGCGCTGGTATAAAGGGCACTAAGGCAATATAGACTTATTGTGCCTAGTTGGTGGTGGTGGTAGTGTGTGTGTGCGTGTGTGTGTGTGTGTCTGTGCGTGTGTGCGCGCGTGTCAAAGTCAAAATGTTATTTAGAGATGGACATTGAATAAGCAAACAGACATGCTTCTTCGTTTCATCGTGTGTGTTGTTCTTTAATTTAACGTCTTTTCACTTAAAAGTGATATTAGACCGTGTGTGTGCGCGTTTGTGTGCGTGTCAAAGTCAAAATGTTATATAGAGATGCACATTGAATAAGCAAACATACATGCTTTTTTTTCATCGTGTGTGTGTGTCAAAATGTTATTGAGAGATGGACATTGAATAAGCAAACAGACATGCTTCTTCGTTTCATCGTGTGTGTTGTTCTTTAATTTAACGTCTTTTCACTTAAAAGTGATATTAGACCGTGTGTGTGTGTGTGTGTGTGTGTGTGCGTGTGCGTGTGCGCGCGCGTTTGTGTGCGTGTCAAAGTCAAAATGTTATCTATATATGCACATTGAATAAGCAAACATACATGCTTTTTTTCATCGTGTGTGTGTGTGTCAAAGTCAAAATGTTTTTGAGAGATGGACATTGAATAAGCAAACAGATATGCTTCTTTTTGTTCATCATGTGTGTGCGTGTCAAAGTCAAAATGTTATTGATGGACATTGATTAAGCAAATATACATGCTTTTTTTCATCATGTGTGTGCGCGCGTGTGTGTGTGTAAGAGCTGTGGGGACACATCGTCGGCTCTACGTTCCCATGACCCTTCAGTACCACAACTACGTGTATGAGAACACAGCCCTGCTAGTGCAACCAGAGAACTGTGGTAGGCCCTAAATAGAGTCGCTGTGCAAAAGAAAAAAAGTCCTATCTACGCGCCCGAGTCCCAAATTTCATGTCACCCTTCCCACAAAGACCCCATTGTCATCTACCTTGGCACTATCTTATTACTTTACACAGCTTCAGGCTTAAGTCACAATAGTTTTATACGACTGTTTTGTCAGAGGAAATTTCATTTCGCTTTCCAAGTTGCTGGTGATATCAATAGGACTCACCTAGCTCACCCCCTTTGTGGATACAAGCAATGATCTGTAGGCCTAATTCGAAGGGGAATTTCAATGCCGTAACAAACTATGTATGAATTCTAGGTCTTTCAGATTTTTAGCTTTTCATTACTGAAAGCATTCAATTGCCACATTATTAGTTTTCGTTCCTTACCGGTGTACTTGTTACGAGTGCATACAAATCACATTCACAGTCCAATAAGTGGCCACAAAGCGCGAACCAACAAACACAATAAAAGCAATAATAGACCTCAGTGGCATAGGAATACGGGGGAGGGCGGCTGCCCCCTGGCTCAGAGGAAGGGGGGCAGACATGTCTTCCTGCCCCCAAAAAATTCGAGCAAGCCAAAAGGAGAGAGAGAGAGACTTAATTTGAAACCTAAATAGCTTGTATTATAGGGACATAGTTGCATAGTTTTCCATTTGCTTTTTAATTGTCTCAGCTAGACCTACCCTAAAGAAAGTAAAATGTTTTGCTTCTAGATACATGTTACGTGTACGAATAATTTGAGCACGTTTGTTCTTTTATGGTTTGGGATTTTCCTCAAGTTAATCATAACCAAACAATGCTACAGAGTGATATCGTTTAGATGGTTCAGATATGCTTCCTTTCCTTTCCTTTGATGCATAGGTCTCATTGTTGTTACATATCTTTGAACTAGGGTACTACATAAAATATGGATTTGAGAGGGGTTAAAGGGGTTCCATCCCCTCAGAAAAAAGTAATAAAAATGGAAAGAAAAGGGAGAAATGTAGTCCCATGCTATAGTTTTAGCTTATTCTCTCATGTGAAGCCTTGGACTGCATCTTTTACATTCAAATTATCATCAGCTTCTTGGAAGCAAGTGCCCCAGACCCCTCACCCCAACTGACCACTTGGAACTACCCCTCTCCTCTCTTCCATGACTGGCTGATCCGCCCCCAAGTATAGTTGTATTTTTATGTCTTTTTGTTGTCTCCTTTCAATTCACATCATGTTTTCATTCATTCATATATTTTTTATTGTTGATTATGGTTATGGTTAAAAATAACATTTATAAAGTGTTTTTGTAGCATTTACTAAGACGTGTAATTTGACCTATCCATCCACCTTGTCCATGCGTCCCCCCCCCCCCCCCTTTGTTAGAAATCCTGCCCCCCCCCCCCCCCCTTGACAACGTTCCTACGCCACTGTTAAGCACTAAAGCTTTTAAAGATGGACCCTGACGGGTGAGTTTGTGCAAGAAACACGTCGAGATCACCAGAAAGACAGCCTTTTCAAAGATCAGAACACTAAATTTGATCGGGTTTCCTAGAAATTAAACCGTCAAAACGGCGATTCCTCCTTGGCGGAGATGCTGGAGAGAGTAGCCATTTTGGATGGGGTGGGTGGAGGTCACTCATTGTGGTTGAAGCGTTTTCTTTTTTTGTAGTGCAGTAAAAAGAATTGGAGCTATTTCCTTTCTTGTGAGCGAATTTCCTTTAGATAAACTGTATAAAATAAAATAAAAAGGCTTGTATTGCAAAAAAATCGTGCAAACGTTTTGGTCTAAACGCAGGCGCGCCATTAGAAAAGAGACGGCACACATCTCTTTGGGTGAACAAAATTGACTTCCAGCACCTCCGCCAAGGAGGAATCGCCGATTTGAACAAAGTGAGTGCAGCAATCTCTGTAAAGGGTGTTTTCCTGGTGATCTCGACGTGTTTCTTACAAAAACGCATCCGTCAGGGTGCCCCTTTAACAGTACAGTGGAAAATGGACCACTCGAGCGGGACTCTCCGCTGTCATACTCCAACGTATTGCCTTATTTTGTAACCTTTTTTTTCCACGCACACACACACACTCCTCCACCCCCAGGATTTCATGAATAAGGCAAACACTGACGTTCTTCTTTTCAAATGCCGTCAACAAAGTAACTAGCTTAACGATTTTAGATGTTTTCTTTTTATTCCTTTCTGAATCTCGGCCCTCTCCTGCTTTGACTGTTAGCTGAGCATTCATCGATTTTGACACACAAACCCCGTAAAAGATTAAAAGACGATCGACCGTGGATACATTTTATTTAACTAGAAAGCACTGACACGATGCAGACGTTCGTCAAGGGAGACAGATCCATTTCCCTCGTCTGTAGTTCGGACTACATACAGTAGTGTACACAGGATTTCTTCCATCACCTAACCTAGGGGAAGACGGGGTAAAAAGCGCATGGGCGGGTAAGAAGCCCACCCCAATTATCTCATGAAATAAAGAAAATTTCAGTCAAATTTGCCCATGAGAAGAATGCTAGACATTAACGCTCGTCTCATGGGCAAAATAAGACTGAAATTTGCTTCATTTCATGAGATAATTGGGGTGGGCTTCTTACCCGCCCATGCGCTTTTTACCCCGTCTTCCCCTAATAGTATACTTACTCAATCTTGGAGTGCTCAACATACGTTTCACACTTGCATGGGTGCAACTACACAAAATGTAAAAACAATTTTTATGAAAGGCCGGGGTCTAGGTGTAATGTCTCCCTGCAGCCGAAGAACAAAATGATTTATGAATGTATTTTAGTTTTCTTTTTCCACAAATGCTTATTTTAAAATGCTTGAAAAATACAGTAGACACGCAAATATTTTGTTTGACCAATTAAAAAAAAGGAAATTCCTTTTCTGGTAAAATTCAAAAACAGGAAATCCTGCATACCATGAAACGTTTCGTTGCACCCATGCATTTGTGCTGGATAAAGGCGGCGACAGACTATGTGGCTGCCTCATGTGACTCGATCAGGTCGTGACGTTTCACCTCATTTGCATACCATCTAACTCGATCAATCTGACTCAGTCGGGCCCAGTCAGGTGACAGGGCCGAATAGGGCGGGTTCTAAATTTCACTGATCGAGTCAGGTGGCTTGTGACTTCTGTGCTGTAAACAAAATTTGGTCTACGTCACGACCTGATCGAGTCATATGATGCAGCCACATAGTCTGTCGCCGCCTTAAGTCTCAAATAAATCACTTGGCTGCTTGACGGACTAAGACCACAGACTTCGTTCAAGAGAAATCGGGAACCATGATGCCAATTTTCATTATGATGTGTTCGGTAATTTCTGCACTGTTGATACAGTAGTAAGCCTAATACTTGTAACACATATTTTCACCGACGGACATGCAAAAAAGCTACACATTGACAGATAAAAATAATTCTGACAATGAAAAAGAAAACGCCGCGAAATTTTGGTTAATGTCTTTTGGAACCCTGTCTTCAATGTGTTGAATGTTATGGTTGGGTTGCTGTTTTTTCTGGTGAAGGAAGATGTGATTCCAATGGAAAATGCCTACTTAGGCTTATAGAATTTTAATTTGCAAACGTTTGTTGACCCATACTAATTGGTATATGATTTGTGATTAGGACTGACACATAGACTCATTAGAATCAGTTTGTATTATTGATGACACTTCAATTACACAATAATTATGCATCTATTCAATGCTACAAACACGTAACCGACTTAAATTAAAAAACATATTATGCCACTCGAATTCGTTGTCCTAGACAAGATAATAACTTACTAACATTCAATTGCATTGTTAGACGTAGTAAACAGTTGCCTTCAAATTATCTTTAATATCAACAGATCAGTAACCATTTAGGCTACATGTACTTCTAAATCTTGCTTTAAGAATTCCTTAGTGCAATACGAAATCCCTTGTTAATTAAATGCCCTAATTTCCCCGTGGGGATCCTTTGTAAAAATAGTCCTCCCACCTTCTGTGCTTCTAACTTCCTCTAATCTGCCACTCTTTGACTCTGCCTTTTCCCTTTGTTTTCTATCTACTATATTTGTGAGTTATTGGCCCATTCTCCTGCCGTTTAAAAAAAAAATTCCAAATGTTTCTCCTTTGAGCTCTCCGGAAACGGAACGTGTCGGCTGTACGCAGTGGGGAGACCAGGACACACACGTTGCTATCGTGTTTTTCTTCTATTTATGAATTATAATTATCCTATGGCTGTCGTCATATCCGGCCACAAGGAGCGTGCCATATTATGGGAGAACGCCATCTTAGTCAGTAACTTTGAAAAATGCCAGATCGATGTTGTTTACACACAAATCTGACTAAGATGGCGACACTTCCGTTGGAAGGGTCGAGATGCGCACGCAGGTGGGGGGGGGAGCCATTGTTCTCGTTTTAATTATTGCCATTCTTATAGTTATGTAATTTTTCTATTTTTATTTGTAAGCGCTCTGAGCTCTTTGGAGAAAGAGCGCGATAAATGCTCATTATTAGTATCATACGTAACTTACCCATTATGGCCATATGGCCTGGGAACGCAAAAGAAATGCCCTAATACTTGGGGAAATCCAACAGTTGTTTAATTTTGTTTTGCCCCCGAAACACTAATACGCATAATTTATTATTGATCCTTCTTTTCATTTGATTGCCTGTCGTGTTCAAGGGTATGTGCCAGTAACAGTTCAGTTCCTACAGTCACCGTGTAGGCTAAGCTTACATACAAATCAACGGACACAATACACACAAAAGCCACGTAACGGTACGGGACTGCTCATATGAAGAAATCGATTGCCGAAGTGTGACTCTCGATCTATTCAGTTTCTAGACACGCCTTAAGCTACTTTAGATTAGTTTTCCTTTTATGGATGTTCCTTTTGCGGTGTATTTTGCGTGTGTGTGTGAATGAAGGTGGCACGAGAGAATTCACAATTCACTCAGGCCTTCTGCCCATGTCAGAGGGGAGGGGGGTTACAAAATGAAAAACAATAAATCATCAGTGCAAAGAACTCAAGGTGGCACGAGAGAGAGACATGAGAGAGAGAGAGAGAGAGAGAGAGAGAGAGAGAGAGAGAGAGAGAGAGAGAGAGAGAGAGAGAGAGAGAGAGAGCAAGCATTTGAACGGAATACAACGATCAGAGCAACGATCGTCAGTATTACCGTTTCTTTCACTTAATTCTTATTATACATCATTGATCGATTTTGTCAATCGGTGTAAGGAGATTGAACGACAATCAATCATTACTTCCGTGACAAACGGCTAGAAAGCAAAATCCAACAGATGGCAAGCCATACAAATATACTCATAGAAAGTGTGGTGGTTAAACAAAGATAGAAATAGAGAGGCAAAGTGTGGTGGTTAAACAAAGATAGAAATAGAGGATAATAGTAAAGCAAAGAAAGGTAACTCTCTGCAATTAACTCCCTCCACCAGTTATTTTCGGCACAAAGTAGTATAACCATGGTCTGTTTTGAGACTGATCAAGGTTCATCCTAAAAAAAGAATGACCCAGGACTGCGTATATGACCATCACTTATACTTAATAGAAAGTGTGTTAAAAAGTGAGAATACGTTTTTATGACTAGTCATTTGAGTGAACTGAACAAAAAATGCCGTCATCGTCAAGACATCGGGGGATACTACTGTCAATTTTCATTATGATCCGTTCGGGCGTCTTTAGCAAAAGCATCGTCATCAATGCTTGTCAGGCAAGAAAGAAAAAGTTACTAAATGGCACTGATCAAATCACTCCCTTCTTTTTGTTTGTGGCTCAAGCCACAAACCTATAACTCACTTTGTCGGTCGGTCTGTCGTTCCAAACTTGTACATTTTGACAAAATTGTCGCACTTCAAATGATGATGATGATGAAAATGATGTTTTACGTCCTCTTGGTCATAGACACATATGGGACATTTGTAAATACAAAGATGGTGGGAACAATACTGGCTGCAATGCCCGGAGGCAGTGCAACACAAGCAAAGTCCCGAGTATTTAACAATACAGATAGGCGATTTTTTAACCAAAAAAAAATAAATCGCACTTCAAATCGAGGCTACACTTCTGGCCGCTGTTTAAAATGATGTATTTTAAAAGCGTACAAAATAATAAACATATGTAATACAGACACTACAACAGACACGACGAGTATGCGGTGCTTCTTTTGATGAGTATAAGTAGGATACATAGTTTTAAATGTTTTCCAAAAGATATAAAAAGTTACGAAATGGTGCAGAGATAACATTCTGGTTTACAGATTAAAATTATTGAAAATCCAGGGGAGGTAACTCTGATTGGAGTGGTAAAAATAGACCGCGTGCCACAAACTATTGCGATTTCGCGCTTGTTTTTTTTTTATTAGGCTGTTGCATTGGTGCTTCTCCCCCGCGGGCTTCCACCTTGTCGTGGTGAGAGAGCTTTAAACTAAGAGTAGCCCCTCTTCCCCATTTTTTAAAAATTCACTCCATCCTCATTTACAATTTATGACATGCCAGGTTTTTTTTTAATTTATTGTTCACTGGCTTTCACGCGAGCACTTGAGTGGGTAGGCCTACATGTTGCCCATTCTGCAGTGCATATTTGCCTGTATGGACTTTTTTTTAGATGTATATTTTTTTTACTAGGATGTTTATCCTTTTTTTTTTTAAACCTGGATCCGATAAGTAGAGTAGAGTGGCTCAACGTTTCCAGCACTGTGTGAAATTATGAGCTATAGGGTACAATGATGAAGATGCCATGTCGTGAATTGTACGGTTTATTACTTTTGCTTTCAGGTTTTGGGACGTTGTTATTTAAGAATCATTGATGCGTTTTGTTATACGTGGTCGAAAGTTACGCGGTGACAGTCCTGAAATAACTATAGCTGTTGACGGGACTATAACAAACTATTATAACTAACTAGCATCGGTGCTTTATAAACTAGTTGTAGAAACTGACTCTTCAACGAGGGGGCCTTTGCACTGGCTCTAGTGCTGCAGCCAAAGGGGATAGGTTGGCCTTTGGGAACCTTCCCCAATGCCAGCTGTCCTCAAATTCTTTTGCCCGAGACTGGGGATGTACCCTGGGCCAAGGCATCTCCACTATAAACACATTCTAGCCCAGCCCGTCGTATTAGCATCTGCTCCCTCTGCTATCTGGCAGTCATGGTCGGAAACGACTGACATTTTATTTTTTTACATTGGCATTTTGCAGAGTAGGCTCGCTGGAAACTAGTTCTGATATAATTAAAGTTCTTATATTAGTCTATCGTGATCTGAGAGCACAATGTCCAGCAAGTACAGTATCAGTTTAACTGGTTTTAGTCCAAGAAATGAACGTGGATTTCTAATAGTTTAATTAATCGTAAATTTTCTAAAAGGAGGGGCAGAGGACAAAAAATTAAAACAAAATATTTTGATCAGTGGAAGTTTTTAACAATTCACATTCTTTTAACCTTTTGTTTTGTAACTGAAAGGTCTCAGCGTGTAATAATTAGTTTTTAGTTTACACTTCGACTGCTAGAAAGACACTTCCTACAAGAAAGTTTCCAGAAAACGCATACAAAAAAACCCCACAAGATTTGTAAGTACCATTTACAATGAGGAAATCGAACACCTAGGACCAAGTTTATTTGACTTTCGTTTTCAATGCTTTGACCACTTTTTGTCCATAGTCTTCTCCTTTCCCCCTTATTGTCCCTTTTACTGTCCATAAATCTGGCCGATACGCTTCACCGAGAGGTTCTGAATTAATTGAACCAACCCACCCTAGCGATGTTTTATGTCTGTTCAGTGAAATACGTCTGTGGTTCTGCCATTTTTCCTTTCTTTCACCGACACCACAGCTTTCATTGATGTTAACCTACTACAGTACTGACGTGCGGAGATTAAAAGATGACTGTCCCCACGAGACACAACGCGTGAAAGGGGGGGGGGGGGGGGTATTGAAAGGGTAGTGTAGGGGGAGTGTGGGGGCATTCTTGCCATTGGCATACACATAGAAAGATTATCTTCTGACGTTTTCTGAATAGATTAGAGTAACATATTGATTTCTTTTTCTGCTTCTTCACACCTGGTTTATTGAATGCGAGATGATGAATCTGTGTCCGTATGTGTGCGCGTGCGAGTGTGTTTTGCTTTGTACATGCGTTGTTGCTGGTTTCTGTCAATCGTAAATACTATTTTTGTCGTCTACTCGTTGATGAGCATTAATTGTTTTGATTGTAAAGCGCTATATAAATGTACTATTATTGTGTTATTCACTAATCCCGCATAAAAAGGTTGTTGTTTGTTGCTTACTTAATTCTTGGTTTGCCCGTCTGAAATTCTTACCACCATGCACTACCACCCTATTCCCCCCAAATGAAAAAATGTATGAGTGAGATTTGCATGAACATCAATGATGTTGAGCGTTACTGGACACGACCAAAGAACATTCCATTAATCAAAGTTGGAAATAAGCAAGAACTGTAATGGCTCCCCCCCACCTGCGTGCGCATCCAACGGAAGTGTCGCCATCTTAGTCAGATTTGTGTGTAAACAGCATCGGATCTGGCATTTAAGATTTTTCAAACAAGATAGGGATCTCCCATAATATGGCACGCTCTTTGTGGCCGGATATGACGACACGTGGGTACCAGCCATTGGTTCAAACACTAACAGCAAGAATTTTCTGAGAACAAACATTTTTTTAGCAAACGTATGGGAGAGGGGCGCTTTGCCTCACGGTCTAGTAAAATGCCTACCCCATTAATTTTCCGTTCTTAAACAAAATTCAGCCTTTTATTCATAGAAGTGAATGGTGTTATCGCTGCAAAACTTAGAACACTTAGGATTAAAATTATAGCCCTGTCGACAACTAAGGCCTTGTCGGGGCTGTCACATTAAAATATGATCATGGGCTTTTTACCCCGTCTTCCCCTATACAAGTCTGAGCAAAATATAAATATGAAAAGCACTGCACATGGTACAATATGTTGCTTTTATATTAAAATACAAAAAGAAAAAAAAAAGTCACTAGGATAGAGAATCTCTATAGTAAGAGCCTTTCGATGTTAATTAGCAAGATTGTTCACAATGGATTTCGGTGACATTTTTATGGAATGTTAGGCTATTGTAGTCCATCATTGCCAATCAATGTATCACCCAAATGCGCAAAGAGGACGTGGGGCCAAGATAGGGGAAGGGGAGAGGAGGAAAGGGGCATAGCGGGCAAAGGACATGTCTGCCGCTCAGCGACACACTTTCTTTGTTTTTCGGTTTCTCCTAAGGATATTTCGCGAACTGCTGGACAGAATTGCTTCAAATTGTGTGTGGTGGTGTATCACCAAGAGAGAAAATATATCCGTTTATAAATTATCACAGCAGTGACCTTGACTTTTGATCTTGAACCTAAATTTCTTTTAAGGTCCATCTCTTCTACGTTGTTGGACTTATAGTATTCAAACTTGGTATGCATTGATGCATTGGCTTGCGGTAATTTTGAATATGGGGTACCGCAAGGTCAAGGGCATCCATTGACCTTGTAAGTGATTAGGACCTATTAATTTTTCGCCATATCCTTCATAATTTGCTCAACAGAATCGCTTCACATTTTGTGGTGGTGTATCACCTGGTGTAGAAGACAGAGCACAAATCATCGGCGTGCTGAACTTGACCTCAAGTTTAACCTTGAAAACTGAAATTTCCTTCATGGCGCTATAGATTTAATGTCTGAGCTGCATTATGTGGACCTGCGGTCAGAATCCCTTCAAATCGTGTGTAGTAATGCATCAGGTTGCAGAGATGGTTCCATTATAACTACGGTGACCTGGACCTTGAAACTGATTTTGTTGTGCGACCATAACTTTGGCATCTGTAGACTTACAATGTTCAAATTTGGTACATAGGTGCAGTGGCTTACGGCGAGTCCAAAATAATATTGAGTTCCAAATGAAGGTCGAGGTCAGGGATATATAAGCCTGGTCTCAAATTCATATTCTAGCATCTTTCACATT
>JAGGCT020001692.1:0-25000 GCA_017654935.2 Phymorhynchus buccinoides
CCAAACCTTAGTAAATTAAAATACTAGTATGTCTACTAAAACCGTCACAGCTATGCCAACTGAATTTATTATATAATAAAAAAAATCCTAATCAAAAGGATGCTTGAGAGGCCGTGAGGCCTAGTCGTCCTACCTGACCTGCCTGACCTGACCTTTATTATTTTGCATTAAAAAATATAAATGTTGGTTGCTTTTCAAATGTAACAATACGATAATATACAGTATAAAAAAAATTACAGCATCCATAAACTGATAATTATAAAACTACTTTACATTACATCATACATTACATCACACTAAAACCATAACGATAAATGATTCTGTTAGTGTGTATGAGTACAAATGAAATATGAACAAGACACTTTTTCATCTGTATAGTTTAATATTAAAGACTATCACCAAATGTCATAAATGATAATAACAAAACAAGTTGTAATGTATTTACTGAAGATTTTTGAACATCAGAAAACATTTTCTTAATTTTCATTGTGATTACTTCCGTAGTTTAGGCTGCTACAATCGCAACACATTTTTGTTGACATACAGTTCTCATTTCAAAATATAACAAAACTCGAAGTACTTAAACCTAACAGAGCTTGAGGTTACTTAAATAAACAATATAAGCAAACATGAATAAAATCCTAATTCATAAAAAAAACCTTAACATCACAAAAAATGCACATTTAGACAACTTGGTTAAAAATATCATAACAAATAAATTATAATAAAAGTTACAGAGAAAAAAAAAATCAACTCATTTTTATAAACTATTGGATCGTTGTTGACTGGCAATACTTTCAATCTTCTTCACCAAACACTGACTAAAAAATTTATTGTGATTCATTTGAATACTTAAAGCTAAAAAATCAAAACAATTTATCATTCGAAAATTGACATATAGCAATTTCTTACACAAAAGGCACTAAGAGTTTATATGAACTTTAAAAAATGACTAGAAATCCCAATTGTGAAAAAACGGAAGCATCACACTGAGATAGTGAACACAAATCACTTCCAAACTTGCATTGCTTTTGCAGATGTTAGCTACCCTATAAATTATAGTGTGCACACCATCCGCCAAAATAACCGGTATACAAGGAAACTGACTCATGTACATCGCTGCTTCAAAGACATTGTGGCAAGAACAAAACTACAATAAAAACGTTTATGGCAACAACAAAACGACAGTAACCACTTGTTCTTGGCAACAAATAAACAAAAAGACAGCAACCAATGTTTCAGTACTATTTTGTACAGCAAAGCAAATATACTAATGATCCAAGTAGTTTATGGACAATGTGAGAAACTTAATTTTTTTTTTTTTTAAGAGAATAACATTTTCACTGTTAATAGTTTTATTTCAGAGAATAACATTTTCACACCTGTAGTGGTTTCTTTCATTAAAAATTGATAGTGCATAGGAAAAACAGACATAAGTCGCTCAGTATTTTTTTAGCAAAAGCCAAAAGTAGTCAAGAAGCCCCAAAATGCCAACTGTCTATTTAGGGCATATCTATGTCTATTTTTATGTATTCTACCAGTAGCCACAACATGAAAGACAATCTTGAATTATTTTTTTGCTTATTTGATTGGGTTTTTAAAAAAATCAAGTCAATAGAAACAAAGAGGCAAAATTCTGCCTTCTATGCCCAATTTCTGCAAATGATCTAAGTCGAACATCAAACTTCAAATAAAATAAAAACTAGACAAGATAACTCAATTCTGTTTTCTGTTTATTGACAAGGAATCTTTGCTCTACCTTGTAAAATTAAAATCTCAATTTATCTGAACATTCCATTATGTCTGTTTTTCCCATGCACTGTCACAAATTCAAAACTGATTTGAATAATAAAAAAAGGGTGCTTACGTTATCTAGAAACTGTCAGTAGACTTTTTTTTTTCTTCTCTAAACTTACCATTGATGTGATAGCTCTATTCTTAGAATCCTTTTCTTCATATTTGTCACTCAAATATGCAGTGTCTCAACCTCTCAACGAGGTGGCTTAACATTTCCTGCCATTGCACAGTAAGAGGAAATAAGAGATAAAATACATCACATAATAATAATTAATAATGCTTATATAATAAAAGTAGTTAGCTCCAAAAGCAGACTAGATTAACTTAGGGAGAAAAAAAAATCTTTGTTAATAATTGTTAATCTTATCGTCTAGTTCATGTTCACTGACTTTTCACACAGATAGCGATTCGCCTCCAACACATACCATAACTTGGATGAGTCCACATTGCCACTTTTTGTTGTCATCATACTTTGTTCACAACTATCGGCTATATTCACATTTCTCCTTGTGAAGTCTTCAACTCAGAAGACCAAAATGAGTGGAACAATGCTGCTCACAAAAAGTAGGGGATATTGGGTTTTTTTGTAAGATCATTATGAGTTCAATAACGAAATCATAAGTTCTATTCAATTTGAAAACAAAAGTATGTTATTCCTTAAACATAAACTCGGAGACTAAAATTCATTTTGAAACATCACATGATTGCCAGAGAAGATGGACATCAATGGGTGCAATGTCCAAAAGTCACAAAAATAGTGATAAAACAGTTGAAAATGTGTTGGGCCACGGTTTTCTGCAAGGCATAGTGGGGCATTTGATTGAACATGGTCAGGGGACCTTGTAGACCGTGGGAAGGTCTGGGTTTCCTGCAAGGCATAGCGAGGCATTTGACTGAAGATGGTCAGGGGACCTTGTAGACCGTGGGAAGGTCTGGGTTTCGTGGATGTGAAGGTGATCTTCACAAAATGTGCTCAATGGAGACTCAAATTTTCATTTTGGAGGTTAAAATCTGCTGGCGTTTTTCAATTTCAGCTTGCACCATTTTAACGGTCGTAAGAGAGATCTAGGGACGCCGGGAAAAACCAAATTAAACCTCCAGAAAATCTTCAGGAGACTGTTCCAGAGTATGAGAAAGCATTGCCTTGAATGCCTGGTAGCAAACGGTGGCCCAACAATCTGTCAACTGTGTAAAAGTGTTTTGTGGTTTTGAATAACGCACCCACTGATGTTTATCGCCACTGGCAGTCACGTGACATTTTAAAATTGATTTTTGTCTTCGATTTTACAGCCAAGAAACGCTGAACTATCATTTTCACATAAAATGAAACTTATGGTCTGGTTATCAAACCCATGGTGATATTGCAAAGTCAACATCCCCTACTTTTTGTGAGCAGTATATGTTACTGGAATGAAGTGCCAGCATCTCCGTCAGAAAACTTTATTTTTCATTGTCTTTGACTTTCCTACTGTTAGTGTCCAAGATAACTTCTCATTCTTCACCAAACGTCAACTGCCAGTTTAGACTTCTGTACTGCCCTCACCTGATCTGGAATAGAATACATTATCATAAATCGATTATACAATGTGGGGTCTTTCATTTCACGCCGAGTCACTACGCATGATATTATACAATATGTCAATCTAAATGCAGACTGAAGCACTGTCATGAACATATTATTGCAAAAGCTTTTTTTGGGGAAAAAGAAATTTTGAAAAATCTGAATACTGGTCTCTTTATACACGATTCACAGTTACAGAGTGAAGTGATTAGACAGTGCTTTATATTTACCCAACACCATCCACATTCATTTCTGTTTTGTTTTTTTCTTCTTTAAAACACAAGCACAAACATACAAGCATCGCATGCATTTATGGGCGCACACATACACACACACAAATGCACGCACACACAGGGCCATTGAGGATGTGTTTAAATATTCTGAAAATCCTCTTCTTCTAACGGGCAATTTTTCAGAAAAATGTTTTTCTTTCATCAGCTACTCAGCAGGCCTAGTTGCCCCACCACTGAGGAAACGAGTCACACCCAAAGTGTAGGGAAAATCTTCAGAATGTTCAAGATTAGCTTTGTTTTAAAGAATGACATCCAAGTGTTCTTAGTCCAGATAAGAGATGTGCATGAAACCAAATCCAAACTGCAGCAAACAAACAAAAGATCATAATCCAATAAATGTGGGCATGACTTGCTTTCAACCTAGAAGATTATGAAGAGAAAACCCTACAAAAATCAATCATAGAGTGCCGGGAAAAAGCAACAAATACTCAACAGCACTATATTGTAAATCAAGTTTCCAGTTATTGATATTGTCCTTTAAGTTTACACATTTCATAGAAAGATATCCGAATAGCAAATCCAATACGTGGATGGTTTCTTTATTTATTTAATTATTATCCCATTCAAATTGATTATGTAGACAGTCTGTAGACAAAGTCAAAATTGTCTTTTGTATGAAGGGTTTAACCTCTTCACTGCTCTGTTGATCAACAGCCTTCTTCATAGATGATGTCATTGATGATGTCATAACTTTTGATGTCATAGCCCTGGAATGATGGATTCAGGTTTAAATAAGACAGGAAAGATATATCTCTAGACAGATTGAGTCTCTATTAAATTTTATAATAAGAAAATCAGTAATTTCTCAGCTTTCCTCTAGCAGTGAAGGGGTTAAATTACGCATCTTGGATGTCAATCTTGGGACAGCTGTAATCCAAATTACCAAAGCAAATATATTCAAATTCTGTTTCCTCTACATCAATTAGGGAGCATGCCTAAAATAGTAGTTTTTTGGGGGGTCAAAATTCCACTAGACCTGTCTTTCTTAAATTAAATACAAATTTCACACTGATAGTGCATTAATTTCAGAGAAATGAAACAGCACTCATTTAACAATTCATTCTTATTTTATCTTTAAAATAACAACAGAATAAAAATGACCACCCTCAATATGCCCATTTCATCTTTTAAAAACATTAACAGACACGAAAAACTCCTCAACTGTACATCTTTCATCTGATCAAACAAACAAAACAGTAGCAGAAAGAACATTGTCCAACAAACAGCCTTAATCCAAAAGGGAAAGTTTTAAAAAAAGAAAGAAAAAAAAAAGGCTGCAGCGGATAGGTATCTCTCTCTCCCTTCATTTTGCCTAACAACGTTGGCACATGTACCCTCAGCTGTCTACCACGTGTACATCACTAGCAGCAGGAGCATGCAGTGAAAATCCCATGCCAACAAGAACAAGGAACAGGACGATGACAGAGTGAACGTTTCATCACTTGTTCTCAAAGATGGCCCGCATGTCCGCGAAAGACTGCTGGATCAGCCGCCCAAACTTGTGGGAATCCTGGGAACATACAACACCAAACACACACAAGTATGCACACACGCGCACACACAGAAATGCAAGCACGCTCACACACACAGACACATGAATGTGTGCGAGTGCACACACTCACACATAAGCACACACACACACACACACACATACACGCACAGAACAATCATGAATGTAAAGTCAGGGAACATGACAGTTTGAAAAATGGAGTATGGAAAAACAATTATAATGGCAACATTTCCTAGTGACTGACTTAGAATGTAAAAGTATTGACCCTTGTAAAGTATACTGCATGAAGAACCTAAACAAAAACCAGTTGCTATGTTAAATGCAAATTAACATGAGAAAAGAAAAAAAAGTCGATTTGTAATGATGGCTTAAAAATGGTCAGGAAAATGTTGCTCGGTGGGGTTTTTGTTGTTGTTATAGCATTAAAAATTTCAAATATTCAACTATGATATATTTTACAATTACAAAAAAAAAATCAGTTCCAGACTGCTAGAGCTACTCTTATTGAATTTATGAAAAACGAGAAAGTTGTTTCTGCAAGAAGGCAAGGAGTAGATCATTTCAAAAAGAGGTAGATGGTAGGCATACAAAGTAAATGCTAGAAGTAGTTGGAAACAGAAGAAAACATTTGGCGATATGGTTTGGTGATAAGCGCTGTGAGTGCGTTCTGTGTGTGTGTTTTTAAAGTGACACTACGCTTTGTGAGTGTGAGTGTTTCAGAGCATTACATTCTTCAATTGCCATATACCATATTTTTCAGACAAAAAGGGGAAACATTTTCTTCCCAAACAAAGACCCCTGCACCTTACAATATAACAATATACATACAGGGCTTCTGAAAATGTACAGATTGTGCGTATTTACGCATTAGAGCTCTCAAATCACCCCCTAGAATCTGAAACTGTGCGTGAGATTTACCCGTTAAAATCTCATCTAGGGGGCGAGATGACGCATTAAAATGATGACGCGTGCGTGAACACAACCGTTACATATCAGAAAGTTAATGACGTTCTACGCATTTCAATCATCTGCTAGGCCTTTCTGCCACAAGCTGTCTAGGCTAGATTTAAAATCAGTTCTACTGGATCACGCAGAAAGCCCAAATCGTTGAAAGCTCATTGCACATAGGGTGGGGTGGGGGGATTTGCAGGCGAAGGAGCTTCTCCCATGTTTTCGCCCTTAAAATTTGCAACTAGGGGTGAAAATACCCGTTAAAATTCTAAACAAGGGGTGAGCGTACCCCTTAAGAGGGAAAAAGATCAGAAGCCCTGAAAATAGTTTTTTTTTAAAATCATCTGAATTTTGTGTCAAAATTGGGAGTGGTGGGGGGGTGGGGGATGCACTGTGTTATATAATAATAAGATGCACCTCATAGTCCGAAAAATATGGTAGCTTGTTTTGGGGCATTGTTTGCAGTTTCGCAAATACATACGACATTTAACTGTATCACTGCTATCAGCTGTTCCTTCTTCTTAGCTTTAACTCATTCAAGTCGTTCCGGCCATATATGTCCGGAATTAATAGATAGCTGTCAATTTTATGCATTTGCTTCAAGGGAAGGAAATCTGTGTGCACACCATACCTTGGTCACTTCTAAACTCGCTTCACTCCCTTAGACCAACATTTTGCCCCTGTTGTGGGGGAACCAATCGGTGTAGAGTTTTTCTATATAAAGTCTACATATAAAAAATGTCTGATCCACCACTTCCCTATCAATTTCTGATCGCTTCTCAGCCTTTTGGCTAAGACAGTGATTCAGGAACATAAATTTTTCTTTATACCTTGGTTGGTTTGTTCAGCCCGTCGTACATGGCGAAAGCCGATACGCGACGTTAAACTGAACTTCCATCCACTTCCCTATGTCTAAAACCTGAAGTAAAAACCTGTAATCTTCTTTCATTTCTCCTTTTGTTTATGCACGTTTTGTTTGTGTGTATGGCTGGAGTGATTTGTGAGGTTTTTTAATAATTCAATATCGTTGCGATGCGAATGAGTTAATCCAAATAAAAAGTTCCCATGCATCGTGCACTCACCGTGGTGGCGCAGGAGTTCTTGCAGGATATATGGAAGAAGATGATGTCCTCCCCAGCAATCATGTAGGAGACCCCATAGCCATCGTCTGCCACCTAGAGAACCAAGTCACAGAAGAAAAACAACAACATGAAAACGTCAGTCCACACAGCATTCAATGAGCGACTTAGCTGGCTCTTTTGCCAGCCAGGTGGCATAACGCTCGAGTGGGGCTAATCCTCTCTATATTCTTAGTTGGGGATAAAGAGAGAGAGAGATAGGGAGGAATCCAACCCTCTCTCTCTCTCTCACTACACCCAACTAAGAATATAGCGTGATAAGACCCTAGTGGTTTGACTGCCCCCTGGCGGTCAAATAATCGCCATAAGTCGACCATTATTAAACAACACAAAGTTCTCATTATGCAGCCTCGAGGGCATGGTGTAAAGAAGCTTAAGCTTATCCGCTTACCCTCGATAAACATTTGTATTCAAATTCGTATTCCACTCTTTCTGTAATAAGAAACTTTTATTTTTAAAGGGGCACCCTGACGGATATGTTTTTGCAAGATCGCAACACTCATTTTGCTCTGGTTTCCAAGAAATCAAACCGTCAAATCGGCGATTCCTCCTTGGCGGAGGTGCTGGAAGTCAGATTATTTCAGTGAAAGAGTTCTCTTTTCTAATGGCCGCCTGAGTTAGACCAAATCGTTTGCATGGAATTTCCACAATACAAGCCTTTTCATACAGTTCACCAAAATGAGTTCAGCTCACAACAAAGGAAATAGCTCCAAATTTTTTTTACTACACTATAAAGAAGAAAAAGGTTCAACCACTCTGAGTGTCATCCACCAATCCCGTTCAAAATGGTTTCTCTCCCCGGCAACTCCGCCAAGGAGGAATCGCCGTTTTGACGGTTTGATTTCAAGGAAACCACAGCAAAGCGAGTGTTCCGATCCTTCAAAAGGCTTTCTTTCTGGCGACCTCAACGTGTTTCTTGCAAAAACTCATCCGTCGGGGTGCCCCTTTAAAGAAGGTAATTCCACAGCCCTTTGATCCAAATAAATATATATGATGAAAATTAGATCCTGTGATGAATAAAAAAAACAGCGAGTAAGCCACTAAGCATGTCTCCCATACACCTTTCTGTTTGATTGTTCTTTGCCTATTTCGAAACGTTTGATAAAGATCAGCCAAAGATAAAAATAAAAAAATCACCAGTCCACTTAAAAATGGAATTTTTATAATCACCTCTTCTTCTTCTCTTTGGGGCCCACAATAATTTAATTGATCATTCTGGCACCCTCAGGAAAAAAAACCTGAAAAAGGGGGGGGGGGGGGGGGGGGGGCGGGGCGGAAGGTTCCATCTGATAAAGGGCCTAAGCTGCTGCATGGACATAGGGTGTTTTGAGTTTTAGTGACCCAGCCAGCTCGCGCCCGCTGATTGGGTCTTAAAGTATGAATATGATGATTAAATCATAGGAAAAACCTGAGTGTGCGACATACCTTGCGTATATTAAAAACAAAATCAAAATACAAGGAAGGGACTTTGAAAGGCTAATGGCTGTATTGTTTATATGTCCCTATCTGCTAATCTAATCTAAAACTAAACAAACATGTTCATGTGTCTCTCAATACAGGGGCTTTTTTTTCTTCTAACTGCTTTTTGTGTTTGAGTTCCCCTTCAACAAATCAGTTGTGTTGAAAGAACCTTTCAGTGCAAAAGTTCTTCCAAGTTGACTATTCTCTAAAAAACAATCTTGAGTTGTTTATCTGTCTTTGTTTCAAGCTTTCACACTGTAGGGGGGGGGGGGGAGGGGGGAGGGGATAAATACTGGTACAGTGGAACCTCCCTTATAAGACCTTCAAAAACCACCCACAATGAGGTCTCAAACGGAGGGGTCTTATAAGGGAGGTAATTTTAACACTTACAAAGAAGGGCAATGTCTCAGAGAAGTAGGTCTTATGTGGGAGGGAGTCTTATTATGGGAGGTCTTATAAGGGAGGTTCCACTGTAGTCATTTCAGACAGACTCAAATGTTGACTGCCTAAAATGTCCACTGTAACTACTGCCTCCTTCTGGAGCATTCTGGTATTTTGGTATTTGGTACATTACAGTCACAGAGGCGTCTGTGAAATTTGGGTTGCTCCCACCTGGAGAGCGTGTCGCAGCCGGAGGCGTGCCATCCATTTTTGTTGTGATAAGCTACAGGTGACAATGGCTAAGGGTTTTTTTGTTTTTCTTATCTGTCTGTGTGCACACTATCTTGTGAAGCACTGCACAGATTCACTTCAAATGCTCAGGTGTCTGTTTCGGACATTACTGCAGCCGATGACCTGTTGCCTTCGTTCAGCATGGAAAAAAAAAAAAAGTGATAACACAGAAGTTATTACTGCTTAGCAATATGAAGCTACCACTCTGCAACACCAAAAAATGTACAGACCGCACCTTGCCATATAAACTGTTGTGTGCATACACATGTGCGTGTGCGCGCACACACGCACACACACACATACTCTCACACACACACATGTGTGTGTGTGTGTGACATCGTGTGCGTGACATCGTCAATAAAGATCATTTTGACTTGACTTGACACTTACACACACACATACACATACTCACACACACACATACTCACACAACACACACACACATACACACATTCACACACATACTCACACACACACACACACACATACACACACATACACACACACACACACACACACACACACACACACACACACACACACACACACACACATACAGTTTTGTTTCAATTTTTAATGCATGCAAATGTGTTTCCTTGCTTGTATTGTGCTTGTGCGAGACCACACTGTAATTTCACCTGACGTGATAATAAAGTATTTTTGACTTTGACATTGACTTGACACACACACACACACACACACACACACACACGCACACACACATACTCACAGGCCCAAAGCCCCCACCACCACAGATGCGGTCAGGGTATTTCTTGAGATCCAGCTTGTCAGTCTGCTGGTGGGGTGTCTGCAAGAACACACCAATCAGGTCCACAAGACGCTTCGTGTCAAACGCTAATCACCGTTTATTACCATCAGTATCATCTTCATTGTTCACCTTTTCTCTTCTTCTGTGGTGGTGCGGCCAACTTCTTTTGATAGAAGTAATTGCACACACTTTAGGGGCTGACCAAGGAAAAAGAAGCAGCCCTTAATTTTATGAAGTTCTACTAAAGCTTAAGTGGGAAACTAAACGTTGTTACTTTCTAAATTCAGTAAACCGATTTGCTTAATTTAGAAAGTAACAATGTTTAGTTTCCCACTTAAGTTTTAGTAGAACTTCATAAAATTAAGCACAGAAGAGGAGATAAAAAAAAAAAGAGAGAAGCAGACAAGACAAAAATTTGTAAATACACACAGTATCGGATTTGCTGGGGATTCAGTATAAAAATGAGATGATGCAAAGAAAAGAAAATTCCTAGTTTTGGGATGGATAGGAGAAAACTACAGGGAGCTGCCGGCAGCTACTACTTTACTTTTATCCACACTTCATCATTTTTTTGCTGCGACACAGCAACACACCTTTTCTTTTCCTGTATGCAGGTAGATCAGTTTACAAAGTTATATTTGCACACAATTTTTACAGGAGGACAATCTCTTTGTTGTTAAAGCATCCTTGAAAAAAAAAAAAAGTGCTCAGTGTGGCACCTTTAGGTTATCATCTAATCCCAATACTTAATGCTTTAATTAAACCAACCCTGCGAAATCTAATGACTTCTTCTTCTTCTTCTGCATTCCCAGGCCACCACATGGCCATAATGGTTAAGGTACATATGTGTCCGGTTTTCAGCTTAAACTGGTCTCCCCGCTGCGCACAGCCGACACATTCCGATGCCAGAGGAGCTGAAAGGAGAACAAATATTTGGAAGATTTTTTTTTTTTAAAGGCAGGAGAATGGGCCAATAAGTCAGAAAGATAGTAGATAATAGAAAGCAAAGGGAAAAGGCAGAGTCAAAGTGAGTGGCAGATTAGAGGAAGTTTCAAGCACAGAATTTCCAGGTGGGGGAACTATTTTTACGAAAGACCCCCTCCCTGGTATCCCCACAGGGAGAAATCTAATGACGAGCAGAGGAGAGAAAAAATTCATGACCTAACTGAAGAACAAACCAGCTCCCTCACCCCCGATTTTCCCGCCACCATGGCCACCTGCACATTTTTTGTTTTGTTTTGCTGTCCCATCTTCAGGGCCATACATTCAGTGGCGTTGCTCCTACACCACTCGTTCCCAGTCCCAACTCGCAGCCACACCACACCCTGGCTTGTCAGGTCGCAGAATCCAAAACCAGCAATCTAAGCGGAGCGAATCTATGTTAGGCCGTCAGGAGGCAACCAACCGAGGAGACACTGCTGAGCCACTTCGGTGGAGTTCTAAACAGGACATCACCTACTACTAAGCCCCCTACTACTGACGACAATATTGTCTTAGTCACGGAGCCACCTGAACACACTTTCTTCTTATTATTATTACTATTTGTTCGCTCAGACAGTTTCCTGTTATATGAGCGTAGATGCGTCACGCTGCCGTTACGCGCCTAACTAAGAAATAGTCCAGCATGTCCGACTTCGGCTGAAGAAATCTTTGTTAGAATTTATAGAAAAAAAAGGCAGGAGAATGGACCAGCAAGGCAGAAGGATAGTAGATGACAGTAAGCAAAGGGAAAAGGCAGAGCCAAAGAGACAGTAAGCAAAGCGAAAAGGCAGAGTCAAAGAGAGCGACAGATTAGAAGAAGTTACCGTATTTTACAGACTATAAGACAGTACTTTTTCTCCAGACTGAGATCCCTGCGCCTTACATGGATGCAACTGGAGAAAATCCAAAAACAAAAGCTGAAGAAAAAGCAAAATCATACTCAATTTGAAGCTTATTCCAGGCTTGTAACGTAAGAATTCAACACTTTTTTCCCCTTGAACTTTGAATCAATTTTTTTTTGGGGGGATTAAAATTTTGAAAAACAGGCGTCGCCTTGTATCTGAGGCAAATTTGCATCCATGGCCTTATAATGTGACTGATAATATAGTAAGGAAATAGAGTACCAAAATCTAACATTTGAGTCAAATTTGGGGGGGGGGGGGGGGGGGGGGTTGGCCTTATAATCAGGTGCACCTTAGAGTCCGTAAAATATGGTACAAGCACAAAACTTCCAGAAGTAACTATTTGTACGAAAGACTCCCCCCCCCCCCCCCCCCGGTATCCCCAAGGGGGGTGGGGGGTGTTGGGGGCACAGTTTCTATTACCTGGCTGGTGGAGAGGCGCCAGGGCTCGCCCAGCACCTGGGCCAGGAAGGGGGAGTCCTGGCCCACGTACTTGGACACCACGTAGAGGCAGAAGAGGTGGCGGTCGATGCCCTCCCCGGTCATGGCGTCGCGGTACAGCTTCTGGTGGGTCTCCGCCGCACGCTTCATCAAGCGGATCAGCTCCGGCTTCTGTAGGGTGGGTGGGAGAGCAAATGCACAGGCAGACATTAGGAAATCCAACACATCAACTCTGAATAAAAAGCAGTTTTACTAAGCACGAAGACAGTGCAATGAGCAACTTTTTCTTCAGCTTCTGTAGAAGGCGGGTGGGGGTGGGGAGGGGGGTGGGAGGGCAAAGGCACAGGCAGACATTAGGAAATCCAACAAATCAACTCTGAATAAAAACCAGTTTTACTGAGCACAAAGACAATGCAATGAGCAACTTTTTCTTCAGCAAGCGGATCAGCTTCAGCTTCTGTAGGGAGGGGGGGGGGGGGGGGCAAAGATACAAGCAGACATTAGGAAATCCAACAAATCAACTCTGAATAAAAAGCAGTTTTACTAAGCACAAAGACTCTGCAAAGAGCAAATATCGAGATATGTATTTTATGTTATGCGTTCTACATCACTTTATCTTGCCCCTTTTTATGTGATCCATTATGTCGTATATGAGATGTAAAGGTGCATTATCATAGTAAATAATTGTACAGTATTTTCGTTCTGCATGTCCCAGTGTTATGTGTTGGTCTATTTAATTATGTTCTTAAATGCATGTGTTTTTATGCTGTGCCACAAAATAATTTCTCCAGTACGAGATAATAAAGTAATCTTGAACTTTACTGTATTTCAATTGTTTCTTTTTCTTTTTATTAAAGTTTAAAACAAAAAACAAAACAAAAACAGAAGTATTGGAGAGACATTCAATCATTTTTTTTGCATTGGGTTAATTAATATGAGGAAATGTAGGTAGGTATGTAGGTAGGTAGAGACAGGCTTCAGCCTTCAAGCCTCGCGGCTTATGAAACGTCCCATCCATTTGAAATTCATTTTTATAGGTTTGCTTATTGCATGCATTAAAAAAAAAAATGATTTAAAATCAATCGTCAAAATCAAAAAATATTTGACTAAAAACTTTTGTTACTGTCCAGATTTTTTAACTGTAAGGGTAGATGAAGCCAATTTCTTCACACGCATACCCGTGTATGCATGCGTGTGTGTGTGCGCGCGCGTTTGTGTGCGTGAATTTACAGACAAAAACAAATCACAGAAGATAACCCTGCTGACCTCAGCTTTAGCCTCCATGGCCCTGACAAAGGCGCAGGTGTCCTGGGTGCACGGCCTCACTGTCTCTGTGCGCCCCTCGCGGAACAGTCGCGTCATCGACGACTCGTACGTCAGGCAGAACTTGCCTGCCGACTGTTGACAGTTGCATAAAAAAAATACAATAATGTCAGCTTTCTTGTATCTGTCATTGTTTTGGAAGTAAATAACAACAAAAAAGGACTGACAACGTTTGAGACACAAATCACATCAGAAAATACAGTTCACTCCATGTCTCTCTTTTCCTCTAGTATTTCAGAAATGAACTTGGTGTCATTTCGCCTTATTCATTGCCGCGAGCCTGCGTACATGTGTGTGTGTGTGTGTTCTCAAGCAAGCAATTTAAGAGGAGCCCAATGTCAGTGCCAATGAGCAAGCATCTATGAAGGTGAGTAATGTGCGCTGATGCCTTAGTAGTTTCACTTTCAGATCTTCCAGTCTCCGGGCAGCAGCAACTACCTTACCTCTTTTTTTTGCTGTCCCATCTTTTGGGCCGTACAGCGGCGTACCTTACCTACCTTACCTCTTCGCCGAGGCAAGGGTTGCCCTGCCCAACTAAGTCTAAGTCTAAGCTGTCCTTCTAGTGCCTGTTGTTCACATTTGAGTGCGTGCGTGCATCAGAATCTGTGTGACGTTTTACTGAATGCGATAAATGGATTGAAGTGAAGGAGTGAAGTGAAGAAGGCAAAATGGCACTAAGGAGAAGGTGAGTTGCAACTGCTTGACAGCACTATTATCTAATCTCTAAAAAGGGGTGTTCCCATCCATAAGACAAGAGGGGAACCTACCCATCTGGAGAGACCTACTGTTTAACTCAATCGGATCAAAGTGAGCATGGAGCATAACGCTTGGGCATGGAGAGTAATGCCTTACCCTATAGTAAGCCAGCTGCAGGGCCAGCTGGATGTAGGCATCCGGGGAGACCTACTGTCTACCTCAATCACATTAAGGCATGCATGCAGACTAAGGCATGGAGAGTAATGCCTTACCCTGTAGTAAGCCAGCTGCAGGGCCAGCTGGAAGTAGGCATCCGGGGAGACCTACTGTCTACCTCAATCACATTAAGGCATGCATGCAGACTAAGGCATGGAGTGTAAGGCCTTACCCTGTAGTAAGCCAGCTGCAGGGCCAGCTGGATGTAGGCGTCTGGGGAGACCTTGCATGTCTTGATGAAGCCCTTGCCGTAGGCCTGGTGCGTCATGATGTGCAGGTCCACATCCTCACACAGCTGTGTCGACAGCACGCGGCAAGACTCTATCAGATCCAGGCACTGGACACACATATACACATGCGCACGTCACACACGCTCACACACACACACATACATGTGCACACATGCACACACATGTCACGCATACATACACACACACACACACACACACACACACACACACACACACACACACACACACACACACACACACACACACAAACACACACACACAGTGTCACCAGAGAAACAAAAAATACCACTATAATAAAGAATCACAATAACCAAAAGAAGGCACCAAGTCTGACACAAGGTACGCCTTTAACCAGAGAGACAGCTCTGGCTGCTTGCAAGCCCAAACCACTCCAAAGCTCTTAAAGCCACAAAATCTGATCTAACAGATCAGCAACAACAAAAAGTGCGTTTCTCACTAGAAAGGAAGGGTAGAGGATACAACAATCCCACAAATGAAATTGAACCAACGCAGCTAGCCTGCAAGTTTACACCATGGCAGTGGTCTACACAAAGGACGGGCTCTTTTTGCTGAAAAATTGTTTCAAATCATCTCTCAGGGGAAAATACGCTTTTGTTGATTACTGTAGTTTGAAGAATACGGTTCTCTCACCTGCTTTGGCTATGTCTTTTTCGTCTCAAAGTCAACTGAAGTCGCAATTGAAATAATTTTTGATTTGAAGAGCGGGGTCTGATGTCGTCTCGTTCATCGAATGTCAACTCGGGATGTGTTTGAGAACATTTTAGACTTGTGACGTTGTTACTTGTGGTGTAGAAGAAAAAAACTCTGACGTCAACTCAAGAACTAGTTCCAATACTGATTGGGGAATGACCATCGTTCTTCTTGTTCTCAGAGTTTTTGTGATTGTTAGAGTTTAGTCTTTTGACTTTTGCAGCCATTTTTAAGTATACAGAGTCTTGCAGAGGAAATCAATGAAAGGTGCAGTTTGACACACGTTCAGTTCATGCGTCCGACATGAGTGCATTGACATCAGCATAATGTAATTGTACTTCAAGACCTGTATCATCATTTCCTAGTTCACTTTGGTCAAAGTCTCGTTTAGCAAACAATTTTTTTACATTTCTGAGCATCGTAATTTTTTTCAAAATCCAGAAAATTATCACTTTCACTGCATTTATGACATCTACTTAATATGTTCATCTAAACAGAACGATAAAAGCCAAGTGTATCTGAAAATGTTTACAACT
This sequence comes from Phymorhynchus buccinoides, assembly GCA_017654935.2. Lineage (NCBI taxonomy): Eukaryota > Metazoa > Mollusca > Gastropoda > Neogastropoda > Raphitomidae > Phymorhynchus > Phymorhynchus buccinoides. The sequence continues at coordinate 16,211 of JAGGCT020001692.1, forward strand.
GCATGTCTGTGATCTTTAAATGTGTTGTTGAGCAAGGCTACGAGGGAACTGACAACTGATAAGCAAACATATGGGGAAATGAATGATCAAATCCAAACAGGTCGCAGGTGATATAAATCCTACCTAGAAAGGTCAACCACTTATACGGTAAATCCTGTAAGAACTTTCAACAATATTTGGTGCATAAAATACCGCCCCCCCCCCCCCCCCCCCCCCCTACACACACACATCTACACTACACAAAACAATGAATGTAGTGTAGAGTGACACAGAGGTAACGCTTTCGCCTTGTGTCAAGTAAACCCTAGTTCGAACCTGGGTACAGGGGATTTTTCCTCTCACTCTGCACTAGGCCTTACAGTCTGAACGTGGAGTCTTTCGGATGAGATAATAAACCGAGGTCCTGTGTGCCCATGCACTTAGCACACATTAATCCCAGTGGCAACGAACAAGTTGTCATTAGGTCAAAAATTACCCCCCCTCCCCTTTCCTTCCTCATCAGTCACACAAAAATCGCATGCACAAAAAAACAAAAATTGGGTGGCGCGCCCCTGGCTGCGACGCGCTCTCCAGGTGGGAGTAATCCGAATTTCACAGAGACACTTCTGTGACTATAAAGTACCTATGATGAAATATTATCATAATGTATATGCCATGGCCTAGAAAATCAGCATATAGGCCTTACCGGTTTGGGGAAGTCCCATTCAAGTCGAATAGGATTGAGAGGTAGATGTGTTAAGCTGCCACAGCATCGTCCCTCCTCAGTGTATCTGGGAAAGGAAAAAGACTTACATTTGAATCTTCAAAGCATTCTTTAAAATGTAAAACATAAATTGAGACCCATGATTTTCCATTGAGAATTTCCTTTACAAGCCAATAAGGCTCCTTAAAAATAAAATTGAAAAGAAAAAGAATTCCAAAACACAGCTGATCTACCAGAACCAGAGCTGTTTAACCCAATGACTCCCAACCATTCGAACCGGGAATCGATCCCAGTTCCCGAGAGATGGGAATTAACTCCGAAGGTCACACAAAATCTTTTCATTAAAAAAATCACCCAGAATAAAGTCTAACTCACATTTCATTTCTGAAAGATGCATATTGAATAGCAATGATGATATTATTATTCCAAAGCTAACACACTGTCACACAACCAACCATGAATTGGAATAAAAAATCTGTAATGGCACTCCGAGCATCGCGCCGAGTCAATACTGCGTCACGTCACGTGGAAAGAAGAAAAAAATTTGGGGTCACTTCGAAAAATCCGTTCAAAAAGACTAGTGGGTGCTTTCCCTTGCTGTAAGAACCAAATACGGACCAGCGAGACTGAGGTAAAGGAAGAACTAACTTAGTATATTGCATTGTGGGTAGGGAGAAAGTGAAAGTGAACGTACTAGACCTGGCGTTCAGCAGGCGCAATCGGCGCATACGGGCTGCATGAGTTGACAAAATTTGGTCGAATTTGGCGTCTGTGTCCTAGAGAGGGTTAACATGTAAACTAGCAATATATACACACGCATGCACACACACGCACACACACACACACACCTCTTTTTCTTAGTTAATAAATTACAATTTACATACCTATCCTTTAAAAAATCTGCGAAATACAAACAAACAATCAGACACAACAAAACCACACTTTTTTTGTTAATGTCGAATGAGCCTTCATGGATCAAGCACCTAGCTTGCACTGTGTTGAAGATGAAAAGTCTATACAACACCAACAACAACCATCATCATCATCATTATCATCACCCTCATTGCCATCATCAAGCAGGCCTAGTCAATATCATTCTATGGACATGGAGACTTATAAGATCAGCTATGGTCACTAAATAACCCACAAACCAATTCATGTTTCTCAAAGTAAACACACAAACACCAATTTTTTCAAGCTTTCAAAACCCCAACGGTTTATTCTTCAGGAATGAGTGAAAGGAAATGACATTATATTATTACACCAAATTTGTACAGGTACAGGTGAACATTGATCGGGAAAAAATCGAGTGAGTGAGAAACACAATATGCACGAACTAAGGTAGCTGAACAGAAGTCATTAACTTAAAATAGAGGGAGAACATTGCACACACAAACTCATATCTGAACGTTCACACACACACACACACACACACACACACGCACACACACACGTGCACACACACACACACACACGCACACACACACGTGTGCACGCACGTACGCAGACATACACATACACACACAGAATTTGCCATTCTTGCTTCTCATTGCTCTGGACTCTGGAGCCCTCTGGAGTCCAAATAATTCCCAGCCCAAACACAGCAGCAAATGAAACAAGCTGTTTCCCCCTTGTCAAAATATGTTCAAATATTACAGTAACATGCATGCAAATACTGACACACACACACACGTCATGACGCATGAGCATCAGCCCACAAGTGAACAACACATCACACACGACTTTTGGCTAACTGACATTGATAAACACGGTGACCCTTACACACATATGCAGATCCCCTTATCAAGCATTCATTCACCCACACCTTATTACGTTAGTCAGATTGTAAAAATCAATAGCTTCATTAAAACATTACATATAAATTTTTAGCTATTTGACAAAAATCACTGCATAAACTATTTCATGCAACCACTGAATAGGTTTGTGATTTTTTTTTTTAAATCTTCAAAGTAGTGTCACTCATTTTTCATACTTACATTCAATGTGTACTACTACAAATATCAAACCATTTGAGTCACTTTTGAAATTGCCTATGTGTTTGTACAAAGGTGGGATGTAGAACTAGAAGCTTAAAAAAAAACCTGTTGTGGCTGAAATGTTTTCACTTTTTTTTCACATTTTTCACTAAAGCTGGCAAAACGTTCTTAAAAGGAGAGTTAAAAAAAAAAAGAAAGGGGATGGGGAAGGATACACAAAAATAACAAATTAGTTAGTGTGTTAGTTACCCCAGCTGTCGGTCGTCCTCCAAAACCATTTCCCAACAGTGGCTAATAATTGGAGCATCTCCCCTGCGTGTGCCACACAGCATAACATAGCATGCAACAGTCAGCACACACCCCACACACAGCAAATTAAACAAAAATGCACACACACAGAGAGCACATTGCCTTACAACACTTGGTGCACATCACACTACAAAATTAAAATAATAATACAGAGAGAGAGAGAGCACATTGCCTCACAACACTTGGTGCACATCACACAACAAAATTAAAATAATAATACAGAGAGAGAGAGAGAGCACATTGCCTCACAACACTTGGTGTACATCACACTACAAAATTAAAATAATAATACCACACACAGAGAGAGAGCACATTGCCTCACAACACTTGGTGTACATCACACTACAAAATTAAAATAATAATACACAGAGAGAGAGAGAGAACACATTCCCTCACAACACTTGGTGTACATCACACTACAAAATTATAAAAATAATAAATAAACAAACAAACAAACAAACAAAGTTTACAATACTGACTAAAAACGTCCAGTAAATTTACAGAGTAAAAGAGAGAAAACAACAACTGAACCAAAATAAACAAAGACCACAAGCATGACAACTGGGTAAAGCACGAGAACAAAACACAACACAAAACAGCGATAAACAAAACTATCAGTACAATGCTAGTACAATAAAAATTATAACATATCAATAAAGACATGCTGATGACAACACGACAAGAAAACAGAATGGTGCAACGCCGCCACACAATTCCGGATCCTCGTTCTCGTTTACTGCTCTTTAAAAATCAGGGCTTTTTTTTATAACTTGGATGATGCTGCAAAGAACACTGGACCAGGCATGCTAAGAAACAACAACGGACCACTACCAAAACCAATAACAGACCTGTTTACCCCCTACACAAGTCTTGAGTAGCATGAATAGCTGAAATGAGTAGTTTTGGTGCAAAATGTGTAGTTTTATCAAAGATATTCTAAAAGGGTAAGATGGATTACTTAAAAGCTCGGCGAACCGGGCTGATAGAGTTATCGTTAGTGGGGACGTATACACTATTCACAGTGGAGGCTATCCAAAAACTCGGACTGGAACTTGAACGGAGAATTCAACTGGCCTATCGATGTGTAAAATGTGTCACGTTTCAAAAGGACATAACCAGTGTTTCTGTCCTCACTACTCATATAGGGAAAAGAGACCGGATGTTTATCTTCCCCTGTACAGTCTTTGGTTTTATTAATTAAACCATCAAACGATGTTCACTGAAAATGAGTAATTAGAAAAATATTTTGGTTTAAACAGGGTTTGGTTTTTTTTATTCAACAATTTCAAAATATAAACAATAATGAGGTAACAGGGTAACAACAAGCATATAGCTCATAGAATTATTTTCAATTTTGAAGAGTAGTAGAGGTCCAAACTGAGTAGAATACTACTGGAAAAGAGTCGAGTAAACAGGTCTGCACTAACATAAAAGAGGGCGGGAAAGGGGTAAAAGAAAGACAAGCTGTCAAGGATACCATTAGCAAGAAGTACAAGACAAGTAACAAGTGCGATACACAGCAAAAAGCAGTACTATTGGAGGGACGACAATAGCTATCAACCCCTTGACTGCCAGAGAAATTAAAAGAGAAAAAAACATTGGGCAAATCATGCCACAAAAAAAGACAACTCATAGAGCTAATCTGGCAAAATGGTCTGGGGGTATCACTCTCTTGACTGTGTTAGAGCAAAAGCCAGCATATCAGGGTTATTCCTCTTCATCTGATGACATCATCAGTGATGTCATCAGGTTGGTACGTAATACATTGGTGGCAGTCAAGGGGTTAAAAACATGCTGAACCAAGTAGAAGAGCTATGATAAAATTATGAACACTAAAATGAATATATCCCTTATGACCCTGACATGATGAACTACATCATGAGCTGCACCTAAACATGAGTACTGTAACGCGTCCATTTCTTAAAATATTTTCTGAACTTTGTTAAAACGACAACAAATAAAAACAAGCGCGAAATCGCAATAGTTTGTGGAACGCGGTCTATTTTTACCACTCCAATCATGAGTTACCTCCCCTGGCTTTTCAATAATTTTAATCTGTAAACCAGAATGTTATCTCTGCACCATTTCGTAACTTTTTATATCTTTTGGAAAACATTTAAAACTATGTATCCTACTTATGCTCATCAAAAGAAGCACCGCATACTCGTCGTGTCTGTTGTAGTGTCTGTATTACGTATGTTTATTATTTTGTATGCTTTTAAAATACATCATTTTAAAGAGCGGCCAGAAGTGTAGCCTCGATTTGAAGTGCGACAATTTTGTCAAAATGTGCGACAATTTTGGAACGACAGACCGACAGACCGACAAAGTGAGTTATAGGTTTGTGGCTTGAGCCACAAACAAAAACACAAAAGAATAGAAACAGAGACGATAAACGAGATGAAAAAGATAAAGAAACAAAGTAAGGCTGTATGCAAGATTAGAAGCTTTTGTTCAACTTTGATGTTTGAAATCAGTTTCACATTATCAACTGGAATATATAATTTTGTCCGTTTCCAAGGTACCTTTGAAGTTGGTATTAACAGCACATAACGTTTTAAAAAAAATCATATCTTTACTTCATAATATAATTTCAATATCAGTTATGACGTAACAACTTATACTTACATTAGCTTAACTTCATTCGTCCATTTTTACATCATTGGTTTCATTCTTTCAAATCAAATTAAAGATTTATTTATGCCTCTAACTTACAAACTGAATCATGAAATAACAAACTTTTTAAAAAAAATTAAGCATTTTTTTTTCCTACTAAAACAAGAGTGTTTTTGCCTGTTTGTTTTTCTTTATAACAATTACAACCATATCAAAACCCTTTCAACGTCACAGTAACCGCTTGGCACCACACTAATTTAACACCCATGTGTTGTTATTGTTGTCGTACCCTGGCTTAAAGACTCCAGGGATCATCCCAACAGCCGAAACACTTGAACACTATGGTACAAATGCACCAGCTAGGGATGAGAACATTGATTACGTGTGTGATCGTTTGGGATTAACCCGCCACGTGGGCAGCCACACTCCGACTTCGGAGGAATTTTGACTGATTATGTTATGCTAGGAGCTTGCCATGGCTAAAGACAATCCCCCTCATAACTATGCAGAACGTAACAACATTTTGATGTAGCCTTGGTGTTCTAGTCATGCTATCAAGGAATCCCCAGTATTACAGATACCACCTTTTCTCTTCCCAGGTACGTTTGACGGAAATTTTAACCCTTTCACCGCCAATGTCACATTTATGCACCACAATGGTTTAACACCCACGTCACTAAAAGGCATCAAATCAGGGCCTGTTATCTGAAGACCATATTGTCTTAACCCTTTCACCGCCAATGTCGCATTTATGCACCACAATGGTTTAACACCCATGTCACTAAAAGGCATCAAATCAGGGCCTGTTATCTGAAAACCCTATTTTCTTAACCCTTTCACTGCCAATGTCGCATTTATGCACCACAATGGTTTAACACCCATGGCACCAAAAGGCATCAAATCAGGGCCTGTTATCTGAAGACCATATTGTCTTAACCCTTTCACTGCCAATGTCGCATTTATGCACCACAATGGTTTAACACCCATGTCACTAAAAGGCATCAAATCAGGGCCTGTTATCTGAAGACCATATTGTCTTAACCCTTTCACCCCCAATGTCGCATTTATGCACCACAATGGTTTAACACCCATGTCACTAAAAGGCATCAAATCAGGGCCTGTTATCTGAAGACCATATTGTCTTAACCCTTTCACCGCCCCAATGTCGCATTTATGCACCACAATGGTTTAACACCCATGTCACTAAAAGGCATCAAATCAGGGCCTGTTATCTGAAGAGACCATATTGTCTTAACCCTTTCACTGCCAATGTCGCATTTATGCACCACAATGGTTTAACACCCATGGCACTAAAAGGCATCAAATCAGGGCCTGTTATCTGAAGACCATATTGTCTTAACCCTTTCACTGCCAATGTCGCATTTATGCACCACAATGGTTTAACACCCACATCACTAAAAGGCATCAAATCAGGGCCTGTTATCTGAAGACCATATTGTCTTAACCCTTTCACCGCCCCAATGTCGCATTTATGCACCACAGTGGTTTAACACCCATGTCACTAAAAGGCATCAAATCAGGGCCTGTTATCTGAAGACCCTATTTTCTTAATGTTGGGAGGTAAGGATGGGCCTAATGTTATACATGTCAAATCAGCAAATGATTGTGGTCGCTTGAAGGAAAGGAAGGAAGGAGGAATTCCCAATATTGCAGATACAATTTTTTTCTCTACCCAGTTAAGTTTAATGGTATATGAAAAATTGGCGGCGAAAGGTAAGCTGAAAAATGGCTGGCGTTGAAAATGGCGATATAAAAGGAGACATAAAATACATCCATCACAAAACAACACCGTCAACAGTTTGTTTTAGATTATGATGTGCTTGGAAAATTGACGTGCAACAAAATTGTACAACAGAACCACTTACATTTCCCTGATCAGGTTGAAACAGCAAGGAAATTAACACTTATAATGATTATTCATAACAGGATATCATAGGTCATTTGACCAGTTCGAAGAAAATATATTAGGTCATTTTCATAAAACGATAAGTCATAATGTGAAAACAAAAGGAAATACAACTTGAGCGCAAAAGAAACTGTTTTCTATGACACTGTTGTAATGAATCACATAGTTTCACAGACTGCATGTTCAAAGAATGACATGAGAATTTTGTTTAATTTTTTTAATGATTTTTTTTGGCATGAGAAAAGCTAGTACAGTAGTACTATGCAATGTAAAGTAATAACAGGGCAATTATTTTGACAGTCTATTGTTTCATGGAATCAGTTGCAGCGCACATACAAATCCTTAAAGTTGCAAACAGAGTAACAGACACAAAGTAAACATAAGTCATAGGACCTCTTGCTTGCAAAAACAATAGGTCATTTCAAAATGTTATCAGTCAATGACTGATGACCGGTGCTAAGAACAATCCCTGCATAATAAAGGCAGAAGTGGTGGAGGGACCCCCCAAAAAAAAAAAAAAAAAAAAAAAAAAGAAGCACATAATTGTTTATCTTTTCTATCCCTTGTGGCACAGCCTATTTTAATGTGGGTTGCGTGTTGAGTGGATTAGTGAGCAAGATAGCAGAGGGCAGATGAATGATTGAGTGTGGAGTGAGAGTTACATGTTACATATTTGTTTAAAATGTAAATTTCTGTTTCATGTTTTTAATTAATAATTCTGAGTTTTATTTTGATGAATTTTAGTTTTTACATGGTGGAAGACAATTTTCCGTGTGCATGACTTAATATGCTTTGTAATACACCTGGTCATAAACATTTCTAATCGATGGTATGCTATAGCGTAACCCCCTGGCCCTTGCACAACAGGTTAATATGATGGTATTGCTACAACTTGCACACACACACACACACACACACACACACACACACATACACACACACACACACATATGCGAGCAAACAGACACTTCTATTCTAAAAGCCAGAGAGACAAACTCATAATTATTAAAAAAATTCACACAAACCTAAAAAGCAAAAATAACACACACACAGAAAGACAATGTGCAAAAGAAAGTGCTTATTTTACAACACTGAAAGAGAGAACGAGGAAGAATGGATTCAAATAGGAAGAGATGGAGAGAAACAGGAAGTGATGAAGAGAAACAGGAAGAGACAGAAAGAGATAGATAGAAACAGGAAGAGACACAGAGGAAGGAGAGAGAAAGAATGAAACACTC
>JAGGCT020001693.1:0-25000 GCA_017654935.2 Phymorhynchus buccinoides
CCAGTATCCTGCAGTATCTGGCCCACATCAACGGCATTCAGCTGGTAAGGGCTTTTATCGTTCAATATTGTTTCTGTACATGCTTTACATGTGAGCGTGCGCTTGCTTTGAGTGTGTGTGTGTGTGTGTGTGTATGTGTGTGTGTGTTTGTGTGTGTGTGTGTGTGTGTGTGTGTGTGTGTGTGTGTGTGTGTGTGTGTGTTTGTAAGTGTGTGTGTGTGTGTGTGTGTGTGTATGTGTGTGTGTGTTTGTGTGTATGTGTGTGTGTGTGTGTATGTGTGTGTGTGTGTGTGTGTTTGTAAGTGTGTGTGTTTGTGTATGTGTGTGTGTGTGTTTAGTTGGGTTGGGTTGGAATAGAAAACAATGTTAGTAGAAGTATGTTTAAAAATATACCATTGTAGGTTTCTTCAATAAAATAAAAAAATCCTATTAATCAAGGTCATCATTCAAATACAGATGTTTTGTAGTTGTTGTAATAACGTTTACCTTTCACAAATCCAAGATTGGCTTTAAAATGTGTTCAAGTGTGTAATACAAATGCCGCGTGAGATCCAGGTCTGTCCTATATTATCATCCTACTGGGAGAGTTTTGTTCTGTGTTAATGCTTCATAGGTTATAGTTGTTTTTCATGTTGATAAATTGAACTGTCTGTGCCAGACATCATCCATTATACGCATTACAACTTTATAAAATGGCTGGATAGGCAATTCTGATTATCACCAGATTTGATATAATACTTCCCGTGGGGGTACCGGTGTGTGTGGGTGGGTGTGTGTCTTTCATACAAATAGTTCCTTGTAACTTCCACTGTCACTCTCTTTGACTCTGCCTTTTCCCTTTGCTTACTGTCATCTACCATCTTTCTGGCTTATTGGCCCGTTCTCCTGCCTATTTTCCAAATCATTTTTTTCCTTTGAAAATCGGAATGTGCCTGCTGAATGCAGCAGGGAGACCAGTGAAAACTGAAAACATATGTACCTCACCTATTATGGCCATATGGCCTGGGAACGCAGAAGAAGATATAATAGATATTTCCCCTGTGACCCTCCTGTTGCGTGTGTGTTGTGCAGAACCAGCAGCCTCCTCTGCCCCCTCCCCGCCAGTACTCAGTGTGTGGCAGCATCAAGATGCCTTTCCCGCACCTGCGCTTGCTCAGGCATCAGTACACAGGTGAAATCAATAGGAATTGTTCGGAAATAATTAAAGGGAGTAATTTCATGGTGTGTGGGAGTGATCTTGCCTAATTCAATCGGTCAAAGAGGGGAAGTTACTCTATCATCAGCTCTCACCTCATGTGTTTGAGCAGACATACAGCACTTAGAACACTGTGCGTCATTCTAGAATTTATGTCATTTGTATTTTTACGTCACATTTTGCAAGTTTTATCAGTTTGGCCACCCCTAATTTTTCTAAAAAAAATGTTGGCAAGTCACTGACTTGCATCCTGCGGTTTCAAGCTCCGACGCCATTGTTTCTATGGTATTTGACCGAGTAATGAAGATATACAACTCTAATTTTCACGAAGTACAAAAGGGTTTTTTTCCGAAAATCGTCTATTCATTGATGTTGGTTTTGTTATCAAGTGTGCTTTATTTGGTTGGTTGGTTAGCTTTAACCCTCTTGCATTCAAGTCGGTCAAAACCAAGTCGGCCGGCCTGAAGTAGCCTCCATGTATTCATGTCGGCCAAAACCAGCCATAGCTTAACCCCACTCTGAGTCAGCTTCTGAAGGCATTTCCATCACGCACAAAGTTCTCGTTTTTTATATGCACACACTATATATGAAGAAGCTTCTCACTTGCAAAGAAGCTATGGTAAATGTATACTCTATGTGCTTTAAAAACAGATTTTCTCAAAATTGTGTGAAAGAATCTGAATACTAGGAGTTTTTTTCTGTAATAGGTGCAAATGCAAGGGGGTTAAAATTCTCATTACCTCTGCCCATGTGTTTAAGTTTTTGCTGACATTTCTTGGTTGGTTGGTTTGCAAATAAATAACTTTCACTCAGATATGGACAGATTGTAAAATGTTAGGGTATTAAACCAAAAACAATTCTTTCTTTTTGAGTTTCATCACTTTCTGCTCACGACCATTGGATTCGTCAAACTGCCAGGTCTGATCTGTAAGAGTGTGGATCTGATTATGTCAGGCGCAAAATGTGAACTTGGCCATTTAATTGATTTATTCTCAATAAACTTAATCCATAACCTAAGAACAGCGTTATTTTTGGTTGCCATGCATTTTTTTTCTTAATTTCTGTAGGTATGTGTTAGAAACCCCTGAGTGAACGAATGAACAAACAAATGTTTGAAAGAGGGAAGCAAATGGAATAAGCACATGTGGCTTTTTTTCCCATTCAGTCACGGACAAAAGAAAAGAAAAACAGAAAAAAAGCAAAGTGATAAATATATCAAGGACATAGCAGTAACAGGGCAACACGAAACTCAAGGGACCAGAAATGTGTGCGTGTTACCCATACTTTTTAGAAACCATTTTCATAATGGTAATCTTCTTCTTCTTCGTTTGCTCAGACAGTGTCTTGTCATATGAGCATAGATGCATCATGTTGCCGTTATGCGCTTAACTAAGAAATAGTTAGGCCCAGCATGTCTGAATTCGGCTAAAGAAATCTTTGTAAGAATTTATACCCAAAAAAAGGCAGGAGACTGGACCAGAAAGATTGCAGATGACAGTAAGCAAAAGGAAAAGGCAGAGTCAAAGAAAGTGACAGATTAGAGGAAGTTACAAGCACAGAACTTCCAGAAGGTGGGGGAACTATTTGTCCGAAAGACACACCCACCCACCCACCCCCGGTTTCCCCACGGGGGGTATATAATGGTAATGAACAATGTGAACATTGTGAAATTAACTCCCAAAGTTCTGTTCTTTGGCTTTTTTTAAAAACAGAGAGCGGGGTGACTCTGCACACGCAGGAAGTGGTGCGTGTGGTGGGGCCGTCGCCCCAGGGCGGCAAACTGAGAGTGGTCCACTCCGGCCGCACCCTCCATCTGCCTGCGCACATGCTGCTGCTGCAGGTTAGAAATCTAAATGTTCGTATTTGCATGTGTGTGTGACCGTATATTTAGGGCCTACGTCTATTCAAGCTACATCACAACCTTTAGGCCACATTACTTCTCGACTCTGTTCTCACACAGACCCTCCCCTCCCACTCCCCCCCCAAACACTGTGTGTTAACTGCAATGTCTACGTCAGTTTGTTGCGAGAGAGTCAGACAGAGAGAGAGAGAGAGAGTGTGTGTTGATGCTTTATTCAACTGATTGTGTTTTGTATTATGTTCTTGGGTGGGGTGAGTGGTGGTGATGGTAACGGTGTGTGTGTGTGGATACGTGCGTGCCTGCGTGTATGTGTGGGTGGGGGGTGGTGTGTGTATGTGTATGCCTATTTTGCATGTTTGTGAGCGATTACTTGTTTTTGTTTTTGAATTTCTTGCTTTTAATTTTTGTTGTTGTTAAGCGCATAGATGTCCACATTTGGTGGAAGAGTGCGCTATATAAATGATTCACTATTATTATTATTACTGTTATATTCTATTATATATTATTACTATTATATACTAATTACTATTACTATCATATATGCATTATATATGTAAATGTGTGAGAATGTAGCAACATAATAGAGCGCATTTTCTTGATTTATGTGATTATATGCTTTCATGTGTTTTATTGATTGGAAAGCCATACGCATCACACAAACCGCCACAAGCCTTCAACATACACACTAGGTCAAGAAAAAACCCAGACACATCATCATCACCCTCGTCGAACATTAAATTGATCCCAAAAATGTTCAGATGTAGAAAAACAATGAAACATATGCTTTATATCTAGATCAACCATAATCTGAAATTTTTTTAAAGTTTAAAAAAAAATATATATATAAATGTTCTGTCTGGTGTCTAACTTATTCACTGAATTAATGACAATAGACAAACAACTTTTTTTTAGCAACAACAATTTTATTTAGAGAACAAAAAGTAGTTTCATGATGTTACTTTTAAGCAAAGTACCATATTTTTTTAAATCTATAAAGCGATACTATTTTTGCAGACTGAGACCCCTGTGCCTTATAATATGACTAGTAAAATAGTAAGAAAATATGATAACAAAATCTGAATTTTGTACGTGGTGACAGCCCTGACATGGCCATAGCAGTCGACGGGGCTATAAACAACATCATCATCTGAATTTTGTGTAGGGGGGTGCGCATTATAAAAAGATGTGCTACAGTCAACAAATATACGGTAGAATGTTTCTTCTTGTGTCAGAATGGCAAAAATCTTAGGGTTGTTTTGTATTATGTTTGTTATTAGTTTGTGTATGTTAGTATGTGTGTGTGTTGGTGTGTAAATAACTACAGAACAATGCATTTTTAAACTTTGTACATTCTGTTTCAGCCTGTTGACACAGCTGACAGCACCAGCTTGTGACATCTTGGGATCCTACTCTACTCACTGCCTACCTCAGCCTTTATAAATGTTATAATTTGTGACCCTTCACCACGAAAGGGACATTAAGTCGCTGGGCTAGTTTCTCACAACAGTCAAAAATCTCATTGTTGTCAATTTTGAGTTATGGGTGTTTTCGTCTTCTCTAGCGTCTTATCTTTCATATCTATAAAGGAGGGTCTTTAATAGTGTCTCTAAATGCGCTAATAAGTGCTTTGAAATGAGTGGGTCAATGTATTTTCTTCAGCCAGGCCAAACTTTAGACTATTTCCTCAAAATAGCTGACACTCACCCTACTCACCCTGTAAATGCTCATAATTCTGGAATGGAAAAAGATACAAGAACTGTACTTGTATCATTAGAAAGAGAATTGTCTGAAGTTTCTAACTCAGAATTGTTAATTTGACACTTAATGTCCCTTTCGTGGTGATGGGTCAACATTTGTGCTTTGAACGTTGCTAGTTGTAAAGTGAATGCATTTCATTTTATTATTTTGTGATCTCAGTGATATTTTTTTTTACTAATTTTTGCAAAGATGTTACTGTTTATACCAGCATTCATTCAAAATTATAACACTGTACACATATATTAGGCACTTTATAGTCACAGAGGCATCTCTGTGAAATTCGGGTTGCTCCCACCTGGAGAGCGCGTCGCAGCCAGAGGCGCGCCTCACCCAAAAAAAAAATTTGCTTGCAATTTTTGTGTGACTGATGAAGAAGGAATGGGGGGGGTTTGTTTTTTTGTTAAATTTTAACTTTTTAGTTGCCACTGGGTTTAACGTATGCTAAGTGCATGGGCACACGGGACCTCGGTTTATCGTCTCATCCGAAAGACTCCATGTTCAGACCATAAGGCCTAGTGCAAAGTGAGAGGAAAAATCCCCTGTACCCGGATTCGAACTCAGGTTTACTTGACACGAGGCGAACGCGCTACCACTGTGCCACTCTACACACATATATGTAATTTGGGATATGGTAAGATTGTGTTTGTTTCATCACTGACCAAGAAATCAATATAAGTTGAAACAGTGGATAGCAAAAACTTTTTTTTAATTTTTTTTTAGACCTTTTAAACTCACTTGTTATATGAACTGCAGTGTGGTAGTTGCTGGCATACAAAAACCCAAGATCTTTTGGATTAACCCTTTCACCGCCAGCCATTTTTTAGCCAAATATTTCCATTAAACTTACTTGGCTACAGAAATGATTTCATCTGCAATACTGTGGGATTTCTTTGTGACACATTTAGAATACGGTCAATCCTTAATGCTCAAATTAGGAACACAATATCATTGAATAACAGACCCTGATTTCAAGGGTTTTAATGACATCAGTGTTAAATCATTGTGGTGCAAAAATGCGACATTGGCGGTGAAAGGGTTAATGAAAATTGAAAAGTTTAATTGTAGAATCCAATAGTTTAGCTTAGCTGTAGGTAAACCAAGTGAGATTGTTTGAACCATGACTAATCTTCTACTCATAAAGACGAGGTCAAAGGAATTTTCATTTATTTTACTAACAGTCTACATGTACCTTGTTTTGTGTTGGTTTCATGACATGTATGTCTGTCCTAGGTGAATTGAATTTGGGAACCATTTGATTTTTCTGTGAAAAAAACCTGCCTGAAATAAATAATGACTTTCATGTTTATTCACTGTGTGTGACTGCTGTGTGCCTACTGGACATATCTTACATCTTGTATCACATTGTGAGTATTATATTAGGCTTTTTATAAAAGCAGAAATAAAAACAAAGTGATACATAAACAATTGGAAACTTTTTGTATCCTAAAGAAATTCTTGATTAAATTCATCATAGAAGGGAGAATTTCTTTCATGATGGACTAACCCTCCTTCAAATTTGTAAATTCTGTTCATACCCTCTCCCCTTCATCGTCTTTCTTTTTGTGTGTGTGTGTGAATGTTTATAGTTTTATTTCTTTGTAAAGCGCCATGAATAGAATTTTCTAGATATGTGCGCTATATAAGTGCCAATTATTATTATATGTATTATTATTATTATTATTTTTGTTTATTGATTGATTTATTTTAATAATGTTGTGCTCTAAAAAGAATGTCAAACAGATAGACAGACAACACGTGTAGAGTGGCACAGTGGTATCGCGTTCGCTTCGTGTCAAGTAAACCCGAGTTCGAACCTGGGTACAGGGGATTTTTTCCTCTCATTCTGCACTAGGCCTTAACGGTCTGAACGTGGAGTCTTTCGGACGAGACGATAAACCGAGGTCCCGTGTGCCCATGCACTTAGCATACGTTAAACCCAGTGGCAACGAAAAAGTTGTCATTTGGTAAAAATTTAACCCCCCCCCCCCCCCCCCCCTCATCAGTGACAAAACTCGCATGCAAAAAAAAAAAAAAAAAAAAAAAAAAATTGGGTGGCGCGCCTCCGGCTGCGACGCGCTCTCCAGGTGGGAGCAACCCGAATTTCACAGAGACGCCTCTGTGACTATAAAGTACCTAATACCTAATACCTAATACATTTCAGACCACAGCAAAATAATGTATGAAAACGATGAATTTGTTTCACCAATAATTGTTGAAGACTATTTTTAGCGTAGCATCATAATTATCCACTAAATATTAGTGACAACTCCCCCCGTGGGGATACTGGGGGGTCTTTTTTGTATGAATAGTTCCCCCACCTTCTGGAAGTTCTGTGCTTGTAACTTCCTCTAATCTATCACTCCCTTTGACTCTGCCCTTTCCCTTTGCTTACTGTCATCTACTTATGCCTTACTGGTCCATTCTCCTGCCTTTCTTCCAGAAATTCTTACAAAGATTTCCTCCAGCCGAAGTCGGACTTACTGGGCCTAACTATTTCTTAGTTAGGCGCACAACGGCAGCATGACGCATCCACGCTCATAATGGACAGGAAACTGTCTGAGCGATCGAAGAAGAAGAATTATTGTCCCCTTCAAAACAACTGCCTCAAGCTTTTCGTCTTATCACTACGATCAGCGAGGCGCGCACGGTACGCATACATGACCCACCTGCTCTGCCCACTACCCACTACCCACACAGCGTGGCATGAAAGGAGTGGATAGAGTGGACAGGTTACATGTGCTCGCTTTTTTTCACCCCGCCACACCAGTGATTAGCTGTGTAATGGAGCCCATAAATGCAAAAGCTGTAATGGAGTTCATAAGATATAAAAGCTGTTATTTGAAGTTTTCTTCGCTCATATAGAATATTTAGTTAAATTGGCACAATGTGCGAAAGTGTTACATATCAGTGACAAAAAAAATGCTAAAATTCAGTTGTTATTTGCTAAGCAGTTTAGATGCTAGAGCATTGAAGGAAGCCTACAGACCACATGCGAGCGCACACACACACACACACACACACACAGAGAAAAACCCCACAGTCCCTGGTTCTGATTGCAGTGAACTTCCTTTCTTATAAAACTGCATGGAGAACAAAATTAGAAAGGAAGAAATGAGGCTTAACCCATTGACTGCCACCAACATATTACATACGTATCTGATGACATCACTGATGATGTCATCAGATGAAGAGGAATAACCCTGATATGCTGGCTGTTGCCCTTGCACAATCAAGAGATCCATATCCCCAGACCATTTTTCCAGATTGTCTCCATCAGTTGTCTTTTTCGTGGCATGATTTGCCCAATGGTTTTTTCATTAATTTTCTCTGGCAGTCAAGGGGTTAATGCTGAAAATTCTCTGCCCCTGTTTCGTGCACTGAAATGTGTGCGCCATCTACATAAGATGATCACTCTTGGTTAGGTTAGGTTAGGTCCCGTATTAGGGACAGGCTTTCATCAGCCTAGGCCTTGTGGCCTATAAAACGTCCCATCATTGGCATATACATTTTGTTGCCCCACATGGCCGAAAGGCCAAAGAGGGCGTTAAACATTATTTCCATATACATTTTGATTTTGCATTGGGGTCTGACAAAAAATACAAATACAAGCAATCAAATCATCTTTAGTAATTACTAATCAAATTCCAGAAAGAGATCTCTAAATTTTGGTAATTCGTCCACGACGACGACGAAAATGGTGTTTTACGTCCTCTTGGTCTGAATCAGACACATATGGGACATTTGTAAATACAAATATGGTGGGAACAATACTGGAGGCAATGCCCGGAGGCAGTACGAAACCAGTAAAGTCCCGATTTTTTAAAATTAATACAGATAGGTGTACTTCAGGTAATTCGTCCACAAGATTTTTGAAACAATTAGTATTAGGTGCATATTTGATATTAGTAGGGAGGTCATTCCAGTATGAAGCAACTCTGTTAGAAAAACAATATTTCCGAATGTTAGTACGGCAGTGTTTAATAATTTTAAAAAAATTGCCTTCAGACCTTCTTGTATTATCATATTGTGATACAGTGATTGTGAATAGTGAGTCAACAGAAATATTGTCTATTTCATTGAATATTTTATATGTCTTGCCTGTCACCAAGTGTTTTGTTTTTTTAAAATTCTGTTTCCTTCACTTGATTTTTCCTATTGATTCTAAGCCAATCTGATAGTTTGTATGTGTATTCACTTTCTCTTCCTCTCTCTCTCTCTTCTGATTATTTTTCTATGGTCACCCCCTAAAGTGTGTACAATTACTTCTATGTAAAGAAGTTGGTCACTTCCACAGAAGAAGAAGAACAATATAGCCACAGAAAATTATCTGCCCTTGACTGGTCATTAGGTGGCATATATATGATCGATTCAGTCATAAAATTGTCGCCCTTTTGTGTTACCAAGAAGTAGTATAAAGCCCCATTGGTTTGTGTGAATGACACCCCATATCAACTTTGTTTTGGTTTGATTTTATGAAATTATTAGATTTTTTTTATATCAGAATCTGTCCATAACTTTGTTTTTCTTCTTCCTTTTAGTGCCCACAGTCAATGGGCTGATTTTCTGGTACTTTAGGCTGAGGTTCTTCTTCTTCTTCCTCGTTTGATCTTTCACTTTCATATATAGTACTGAAGATTAACTTGGAAAAAGGTTTCTACGCTTAGGTTAGGCTTCTGGTTTAAAGTCTTGGCTTGGTATGAGGGTTAGAGAGGGAGTTGTGGAGGGAGGGAGGTAAGGAGGCAAGGAGATGAGGAGGAAGAAGGGACGGGGGGGGGGGGGGGGGGGAGGGAGGGGGGGGGGGGGTTAGGTCTGGCTTTTGAAGGCTCCCACTGTGGCTGATGACACTGCCACAGACGGGAGCAGGTTCCACTCGGCAAAGGTCCAAGGGAAGAAGGACTGCTGACGGTACAGAGTCCTGCATGCTGGCAGTTGGTACGCCTCAGCATCCAGGAAACGGGTAGATCTTGTTGGAGGGCTTGGGGCTGGCTTTCAGAAGGAATTGATCGCCAATTCTCCATGGTGGAACTTGAAGAAGCTGGTGAGGTTTGAAGAGGTTAGACACACACACACACACACACACACACACACACACACACACACAAACAAAAACTAAGCTACTTTGACCCAGCCAGTCAGGGCACGTTCAGCATGACCCCAACATAATGCTGCTTTAGGTAATCTTGCTTACAGATAACCACAGAAAAAACCCACATTCACAAAACCAGAAGCACATGCAAGCACATCTCTCTCTCTCTCGCTCTCTCTCTCTCTCTCTCTCTCTCTCTCTCTCTCTCTCTCTCTCTCTCTCTCTCTCTCTCTCTCTCTCTCTCTCTCTCTCTCTCTCTCTCTCTCTCTCTCTCTCTCTCTCTCTCTCTCTCTCTCTCTCTCTCTCTCTCTCTCTCTCTCTCTCTCTCTCTCTCTCTTAGTTTTTTCCCCGTTGGCGTTAATATAATTATAATAAAATATCCATCTCTTTCTTATTTGCAAAGTTATCAGTGAAAAGATATCATCCACGAAAGGTAACTTCCACTTCCTCCCCGGATGTGAACTCCACGTGCTGCGGAGGATAAGTAGGAACAGCCGACAGAGACGCACGCGTCGACGGAGAAGTTAAATAAATACAAATTTGTTGCCGTTTTCAGGTACTGTCAGTTATTTTGCATGTTAATATTATAAATAAATGTCAATAAATAAAACTACGCCCGTTCTGCGCGGTGCGTCTAAACACAGAATGGTGCCGAGTGAGTCGGCGAGTAGCCGCTTTCTTCCTAAGTAAAGTTCCTTTCCTTCAAGCGACCACAATAATTTGCTGATTATTCTGTCACTGTAAATTCACTTTATTCAGGGGGATCTACGGATGTAGCGCACAACACAACACGGGACAACAGACACTGCTGTCTCCAGTGGCAGTGACTTCTTCAAGTTCAAGTTGGGGATGTTTATCCTGCCCCGCGCTCATCGGTCTTCATTCAGACCATTAATAGCGTGCAGGATGCATGCTATGTGAATTCGCATCATCCATCCCACCGGCACACACGGCCTACTCGTACCGAATAGTGGGATGGGCTTTAACGTGTGCGCAAGATCTTGTGGCTGTGTATGCACACGGGACCTCAGTTTTTGAAGTCTCATCCGAAGGACTTTTTCCCCAACTGACGTCAGGTACCCATTTACACCTGGGTGGAGTGAGGAAAATAGGAGTAAAGTGCCTTTCACAAGGACACACCACTGTGAACCGAGCTGGGTTCGAACCCGCGCACTCGCAAACCTGACGGATTACGAGCTAGCGACTCGGACCAACAGCAACTGAGCTACACGGCAGTCTTACCAGTCTACTTGCCTTAGAACTCCCTTCCTGCAAAACCAGCAACTGGAAGTTCTTTGCACGAACGTAAACATCAGCGAGCCTGAATCCATTTTCTTCTTGAAACCGCCATCATCTTGTTGATGGATTGGATCTGTTGTTATTGAAACTGGCGGAATATCCAATCTACCTAGCGTAGCGTGGGGGACTTTTGAGTATGATTGGGTGACAGGACTGGAAGGGGGGAGGGGTCAATCATGCCGATGGGAGTTCAGGAGAAACTGGAGGGATGGGGGGGTTGGATGTAGGGAGGGTGTCTATATAGTCAGAATTTGAAGCCTTCCATGATGGTGATGTTATGGCCTCAGAGCCAGAGTCAGATGGGACTTTGGAAGGGAATTTCGCTCGCTGATGTTTGTTCGTGTAAAGAACTTGCAGTTGCTGGTTTTGCAGGAAGGGAGTTCTGAGGTAAGTAGACTGGTAGGACTGCCTTGTCCTCCTTGTTGCCAACATTGCACACATTTTCAAGAAAGGGGATAAGCAATGGCAGAGAACTACAGACCCATCTCCTTAACATCAGTGACGAGCAAGCTCCTGGAGCACATTATCTGCAGTCACTTGATGCAGCACCTGGAGTTTAGATCTAAGCACAGTGTCATCACCAGCCTGAACTACGGATTTTGTCAGGGCTTTTCTTGTGAGACCCAGCTGGTTGCCATTCTCCGTGACCTGTACACAAGCTTTGAGAAGAATGTACAGACGGACATTGCAATCTTAGATATTTTTCTAAAGCGTTTGACACTGTGCCCGACTCAAAGCTGTTGGAAAAAACTGGAGTTATGGCATCACTGGTCCACTCCATCAGTGGCTCACCCCATTCCTCACCCAACGGCGTATATGAAGGTGGTGGTGGAAGGAATGTCATCTGATCAAGTTTCCTGTAGACTCGGGTGTTCTTGGCCCCTTGCTGTTTTTGTGCCACATTGATGACCTTCCACAGTTCCAGCCTCAGTCAGACCTCAAGTCAGGCTCTTCACGGACGACTGCCTGCTATACCGTGAAATAAGGACACAGGCAGACCATGAATGATGAAACCCTGCAAGACGACGTGAAGAAACTGGAATCCTGGGATGAAGACTGTGGCATGAAGTTCATAGAAGTGTTACATAATGAGTGTACGGCACATATCTTTCTATTAGTACCAGCTGGGAAACCACATCCTGCAGCAAGTTGACCCCTACCTCGGTGTGGAATTAAGTAGCAACCTGACCTGGACTGCCCACATTTATAAACAAGATCGAGCAAATGCCAGCCTGTGTATGCTTCGAAAGAATCTCTGCTTCTGTCCCGAAACTTGCCGGAAAACCGCGGATGCCTCACTTGTTAGATACTTCTTGGAGTACAGCTCCACAGTTTGGGACCCATACAGTGATACACGCAAGGCACAATCAACAAGTTAGATAACTTAGAAGGCATCCAATAGGACAGCAAGGTTCATCAAGCAAGATTACGGGTCCCACAACCCAGATCTAGACCTACACCCGTTGCAGGAAAGAAGGAAGCAGCATCGACTAACCTTATAAGATCGTTGAAGGGCATCTTCCTGGCATTGAATCAGACAAATACCTAACACCAGCACAGGGCAAATGTCTCATCAAACCAATGCGATGGAAAAACCAAGAAAACAAAAATGTTGTGGAGCAATATGCGAAGAAAAATGAGCGCTGATTCAACATACACTATGATGATACAGCCCTCCAAAACAACTGTGTTCAAAAACAGCTTCTTCCCAAGAACAAGGGAATGGAACAACCTCAACAACAAGGTTATTTCCCCTGGGTCAATGGAGGTCTTCAAGACCCTCCTCCACCAGACTCCCAACCAAATGTAAACAACACCCTCCCTGCTACCCTCCAACCCCCCCCCCCCCCTTCCATTCCCTTTGCACACCCACACCGTCATCTTCCTCCCACTCCATCCTTTTCCCCCGACCACTGAATGAACATACATAGAAATGAAGAAGAGAGAAAAAGGCAAGAACAAGAACTCGAAGAAAGAAAGGAAGTTTACATTCAGGGTTGGTTGCCCTGAATGCTGGAAGAAGGATTAAATTAGTAAATAAAAAATATTGCAAGTAACTTTGTTACTTGAAAAGTGTTGTTCTTTTATGCTGATGCTATTAGTATTATATTTAAGTCAGTTTTGGTATAAGCATGGAGTTCACCGTCATGTTTTAAAGTAGACCATCATGATTTGACACTGTAGAGTTTTCTATATAAAAAAAAGCAGTTGGCAGTGGACTGTACATTTATATCACCATTTCTCTTCTATCCATTCATGGAAATTGTGCAAGTTGTTCAAATTTAACCAGTCATTTATGATGTGACATTTTCAGATCCGGCAATTGACCATGAGCTTCAGAGGCCGAGGAGGCGGAAGGGGTTACGGTGGGGGTAGAGGAGGAGGGGGAGGCTATGGTGGTGGAAGAGGGGGCGGAGGTGGTGGCTACAGAGGTGGAAGAGGAGGTATGTCAACCTTGCATTGCAGTAAAGCTGTTTTGATTATTTAATCATTGCCTACTTTCTGGGTTTTTTAGTGTTTACTGAAAATAGCGTTTTCAAGTGATCAAAATTGCATGTTCTTTTTTCTTTTGTTTTAGTAGTTGTAATTATTGAATCAGAATAGTTGTGTTTTACAGTTATTTTGCAAAATTGATAGAAGTAATTAGAACACTTATGGATGGGGAACAAAAGTATCTTATGCTGTTCAGACTTTTTTCTTTCTTTTTTTAGTTTTAAGATCTCTATGCTGACGTTTTACTTTTAGTTTAATTAAAACAAAGTTTTAATGGAACTTTAGTTTTAAATGTCCTGATTTTTTTAAATAATGAAAGTCCAAAAGGAACTGAATTTTGAGTGCATGTCATATTTAAATAATATTAACCACACTGACTATTGTAAAGTATGCCAACCAAGACTTTCCAACACTTACAAGCATGCATGCTTGAGCAACATTCTCTGATATTTTTTCATTAAGCAGATTAAAGACTCGGCAATGTGCTTTCACATTTCAGTATTCAAAATTGATTAGAATTTTTTTTTAATCCATTAATGAGTGTTCGCTAATGGTATTCAAACTTGGGATCTCCTTGATAACAGAAAGCAATGGCTCAATCTATATACCATTCTGTAGTACAATTGTTTACAGTACATACATATTTTTACTGATATGGAAGTGACACAGTGCATAGATTGTTTAAACAGTATGCTCAAGTGCTGATGTATAGATGTATCTGCAGGAGGAAGAGGAGGAGGAGGAGGATATTACGACGCTGGACCCCCTGAAAGTGTGTCAGGTAAATTCTGTTCAGAAAGAAAAACATTGCACATGCTTTAATTCATGTTTTAAGAAATAAGAAGTCGAGTCATGTTTTGATCATCTCTAAGCTCGAGTTATAAAGACCAACGAAATTTGCATAGAGGGCACTAACAGTAGTGACAACCTCCTGTTGCCAAGGTTCAGTACATTCTGGTGTCATCTTTAATTAATCAAGATCTATCGTCTAAACCTACAATTGACAAGAGCTGAAACAAAGGCTCGGAAGGCTTTTGCTTGTTTAGGCTTCTTTCATTTAAATTGGATTGTAGAGGGGAAGTATTGTTTGTTTCTTTTGCTATCTTTGCTGTTTTCTTGTGTGTTTATGTTGACCAAGGCCCCCCCATGGGGATACCGGGGGGGGGGGTCTTCCGTACAAATAGTTCCCCCATCTTCTGGAAGTTATGTGCTTGTAACTTCCTCTACTCTGTCTCTCACTTTGACGCTGCCTTTTTCCTTGCTTTGTGTCATCTATCTTTCTGACTTTTGGCCCATTCTCCTGCCTTTTTTCTTAAAAAAAAATCTTCCATATAATTTTCTCCTTTGAGCTCCTCCGAAATCGGAATGTGTCGGCTGAATGCAGCGAGGAGACCAGTGAAAACTGGAAAATGGACACATGTGTACCCATTGTGGCCTTATGGTCCAGCAGGCATGAAAACATCTCCGTTTTCTCCGCCTTCTTTGCCTAATTTTTTTCCGAAATCGAGCAATCTCCGCCTAAAAATAAATAAATCGAAAATCGAATAAAAACTCGGCATGTTGGGTCTTTAAATGGCACGATCATCATTTCGCGCCTCCTCCTCCCGACGTCATCACTTCCAAAATGGCGTCTGAAGAGCAAGCCGTGCACGAAGAATGGGTGAAAAAGAAGAAATATCAGGCATGAAAACAGCTCCGCCATTTCCATTTCTTTTGGAACAGATTAGCTCCCCTCCGCTGAACAAAAGTTCTGACGTCAGTTATTTGTGCTGGAAAAAATGTTGGGTAACAGTCCCCCCCCCCCCCCCCCCCCCACTCAACAAAACTTCTGACGTCAGCTGAAAATCCGGGTGGAAGGATTTCTCGGCTGAAAAAATCTCTTTTGGGGAGAACAGTAGTTTTCATGCCTGTCCAGGAATGCAGAAGAAGAAGTTGACCAAGGCAAATCCGCCCAAATATCCAGTTCAGTTGTTTTGCTGTCTCATGTAAATAACATCACTTCACACTTGTGTGCTTGTTTGTTTGTTATAGGCTTCTTTCACTACATTGTAAAAAAAATGTTTTGCTTTTTTTTTCCATCTTATTTTTTGCACAAAATGCTTCAATTTAAAAGCACAAGGTTCTTTTTTTTTAATACTATTTTAATAGTATTTACATATTAAGTATGTGATTTTTGCCATGTTCAAGCTTTCAATTTTTGTTAATCAACTCTTAACCCCTTCGCAGCAGCCTACTACTTGCGCATGCGCTGCCGGTTTGCAGCACAATTTTTGAACGCGGCAATATCACTACTTAGCGTCGACGTATCATATATATACGTCAGTGGCAAGTACTGAAGTGCTATAGAGGACGTATATATACGTCGTGGGCAGCGAAGGGGTTAATGATAATGATTTTTTAAATGTGTACTTTGTCTTCCAGAGATTGGTTACATGACCCACACATGTGAAGACGACTTGGTGTGCAAGGCCACTTTGGAGGAAAAGGTGCCCTACTTCAACGCAGACATCTACCTGGAAAACAAGCAGGCCATTGGGAAAGTGGACGAGATTTTTGGAGGGGTCAGGGACTATGTATCCTTTTCACATGTCAACAAAGACTGTACAGGGGAAGATAAACATCCGGTCTCTTTTCCCTATATGAGTAGTGAGGACAGAAACACTGGTTATGTCCCTTTGAAACGTGACACATTTTACACATCGATAGGCCATTCTCCGTTCAAGTTCCAGTCCGAGTTTTTGGATAGCCTCCACTGTGAATAGTGTACACGTCCGCACTAACGATAACTCTATCAGCCCGGTTCGCCGAGCTTTTAAGTAATCCATCTTACCCTTTTAGAATATCTTTGATGTCAATCGGTATTAGGTAGAGGGGAGCTAATTAACAGAGAGTCTCTCCCCCTTGTTCATTTCCACTATTTCCTCTCATAGCCTCTCTACTTCAATCTTTGATCAATGTTTGATTAGTTAGCATCTTTTGTCTCATGGAATGATGGATAACTTTCCTGTAATAGGAGCAGATATATTTGAAACATTCTTTTGTGCAGAATTGAAATTTCACTCTCTGAGTCTCTCGTTCCCCAGAGTTCTTTAATTATTCTATGCCGTAATTTTTAAACATTTATTTGTATTAGATCAGAGCCGTAAAAACAGTTTTTGATTTGCGTTTTAAAAAACAAATTGCAGGAAATGTATATCTTGTGAGAAATGAATATTCAGAGTTGCATCTAGGACGCGCGATTGCGCGATTCACACATTTTTAAAACAAATCCCGCAAATTTAAAAAAGCCATGCGGGACCGTGCGCGCAAAAATAATTACATGCCCGCCTTCCAAACATGCGACATGCGCGATTGTTTTTTCCGCCAAGAAAGTCATCTCGAGCAGGGCCTCAACTTCTCCCAACAGCGCAAATAAAAAGCAATTTCATTGGTCAGTACTGTCAGTTGTAAACGTGATCGGCCAATGAATGCGCGTTTAACTTTGTGGGCTTCCTGTCGCCAAGTAAAATGGCGACCAAACGCAAGCGTGCGACGCTGTTGGATTTTTCTTTTAAAAAAATACGTACTTCCACTCCCACTTCGACAGCCAAAACTTGTGCTACAGAAGAAGAAAATCCAGCACTAGGCCTAGCAGCTTCGTGTCCAGCAAAAACTAGGCCTAGTGAAGCAGTGAATGTGATTGCTGCCGAAACTGGCGCCGATGGTGCAAGTGGAGGTGATACTGACAGTGACAAAGACATTTTACCGGACACAGAAGGTGAGGCCGCTAGGCCTACTGCCAAAAGTGTGAAACCGAGTAGATTTCAAGCAGAATGGGTCAAAAAATGGCCTGTTGGGGAAAGCTGTGCAGAAACATGAAATTGTTGAACATGTCTGTAAGACTACTTTTCATCCTGGCAAATTCTGGTTCTGGTATCAAATTTGTCGAAGGAGCCTATGAAGGCTATATATACTCGACGGAACTGGGAGAGCGCACTGAGAATTGAATAGATTTTTTATTTTTAAAATAAAGAAAGTTTAACCCCTTGACTGCCGTATAACGTATCACGTACTGACTTGATGACATCACCGATGGCGTCAGCAGATGAAGAGGAATAACTCCGATATGCTGGCTTTTGCTTCAACAGTCAAGAGAGTTATACCCCCAGACCATTTCGCCAGATTGGCTCTATCAGTAGTCTTTTTCTTGTCATGATTAGTACAATAAATTTTTCTTCAATTTTCTCTGGCAGTCAAGGGGTTAATATAAGTTAAATTTAATTTGTGTGTGTGTGTACACATAGCTAAGTTTGCATTTTATTGTACTTTTTGTGTGCTCCCCCCCCTTCCTGTATCAGAAAAAACCCCTTTTTTCAAGGTGAGGGGGGGCTGCCCCCACTTATTTCAAATCCTAGATGCAGTTCTGAATATTGATGATCTTCTTCGTCGATCGCTCAGTTTCCTGTCATTTTGAGCGCAGATGCATCATGCTGCTGTTATGTGCCTAACTAAGAAAAAGTTAGCCCGGCATGTCTGTTTTCGGCTACAGAAAATCTTTGTAATTTCTAGAAAATAGGCAGAATGGACCAGTAAGGCAGAAAGATGACGCTAAGCAAAAGGAAAAGGCAGAGTCAAAAGCGAGTGACAGGTTAGAGGAAGTTACAAGCACAGAACTTCCAGAAGGAGGGGAAATATTTGAACAAAAGACCTCCCGGTATCCCCACAGAGGGACTGATGATCTAATTCTCTGCTGTACATATATTATGTAGAACTTGTTATCTTCCTTCACTTGTCCAAGTATTTTTCTGTGAAAATGGCGGATAATGTGAAAGCTGCATCTTTTTCTAAAGATACAAAGGTAAGTGCATTTTCCTTTCTTTTTTTCTTTCCGAGCAAAACATGTTGCCAAATATATTTTGATTTCTGCTTTTGTACAAAGTGTAAGCATTATCCCCCATCATTTATCTATTCATTAATAGCCATAAATACAAGCTCTTTTGTACTGGAAAATAATCTTTGTTACGATCCGTATCACCCTGTACGTTTTGGTCAACTAGCATTAATTATGTACATGTACTTTATAAAAGGAAAAAAAAAACTTTCAAGTTTGTCAAAAAAGTTTACCTTTCAAAAGAAGTGTACATTATGCATAGTAATATGGTTACCAGCCGCAAATGAAGAGAGCGAAGCTGGTAATGTTTTCAGTGGATTCTGTTCCTGGCTGACTATCTATCTATCAATGTTAACACGATAACGTTTGAACGGAGGGATCTAGGACGCTCAAATTTTGCATGCGGATAGGTACTAAAGATATCTAGGCCAACTTCAAAAATGAAGGTCAAAGTCACTGGTGCCAAAAATGCTGCTGAGCACCTGGCACGATAACGATTGAACGGAGGGACCTAGGACGCTCAAATTTTGCATGCGGATAGGTACTAAGAATATCTCGGACAAATTAAAAAATGATGGTCAAAGGTCAAGGTCACTGGAGCCAAAAATGCTGCCGAGCAACTGGCACAATAACATTTGAATACAGGGACCTAGGACACTCAATTTTGCTGGACCTTACTATGGATTTCTAGACCAAGTTCAAAAATCAAGATCATACGTCAAGTTCACTGGACCTGAAAATGCTGCCGCGTGGCTGGTGGTCTAACGTTTTAACGCTCTAGTTGTAAAATATTGTTGGTATATTCAGGCCTGCCAACCTTTCTGTTTTGAGCGGAATTTCTTTCGCTGAGGCATTTCTTCCGCTCAAGTCCATAACATTTTGTTTGAAAACTTCCTTAAAACATTTTTTTTTTTAACATGCAAACCCATCGTCTTATATACAAAGCGGTACAGATGCTGGGCGTATAACCAACTTTCCAGTTTCGAAGCGTTTACGGTCGCCCACTTCCTTTCAGATGTTGATTTGCGTGAGATTCTACCTGGAAAGAAAAGAGAATAGACCAACATTTCCGCCATTTACATGGAAAAGTATCTGTGCATTCAGAGATCAAGAAAGTGTGCATCACACTCGATGTACGATATGCTCACTACACTTAACAGTCTCCTATGGAAGGGTGTTAAGACATCGAACGCCACATTATCTCTCAGCGTCATATCAAAACTAAACTCCCAGGCATCGTCTTACACCGTCCCCAACTTTTTAAGCCAATGGAAGGAAAGCAGGACAAAGATGAACTTGAATGAGAGACTTAGTGCGATTTTTCTCACACCAGAGGGCATGACGCTCGTGTGGGGCTAATCCTCTCTATATTATTAGTTGGGGTTAAAGAAAGAGAGAGAGACAGTGAGTGGTCCTACCATCACTATCTCTCTCACTGCGCCCAAGTAAGAAAATCGCGTGATAAGCCCCTAGTGCATTGACTACCCTCTGGCGTGAAAAATATCGCCATAGGTTGACCATTGATTCATTATCTTCCTTCCAAGTCTTATTATTTATGTCATCTATGGCACCAAACTGTCTTGGTCTGTCCAAATAAAAAGGGCAGAGGAACAAACCAAAAGCTTCCGATTGAGCTAGGAATAGTTGTGACACTTCCAGACAAGACTTGCTTTGAACAAGACAAGTTCAAAAGGATGAAAATTGCTTGCTTCAAATTATTATATTCTGGCAGGAAACCCTTGAATACACTATATGCCCCATGGCTGCTCAAAGCAAGGGGTCCATTTTCAAAATGATGGGCCACTTATGTGGCATGATGGTTTCATTAGTAAACATCAATTTTAATGTGTGCGTGCGTGCAAAAGGGAAGATGCTGCATCAAAATTCCTCTAAGCTCCCCATAATTCCTCTTTGCTGCTACAAATATTCCTCTTTGGTCTGTTAGGGGTTTGGCAGGTCTGTGTATTTTAGAAGAGCATTTTGTTTTGAGTAATGAAAATAAGACTCAATATTTTTTCAATGTCTTATTACGGATGTTTCAGTTTTATATCAATCCATACAAGCTGTTGCCGCTGTCAAGATTTCTGCAGCAGCCTGGATCTGGTGGTGTGACCAAGAGAGGAAGGGGAGGAGGTAAGTTTGAACCATAATTAATAAGAGAAAACAAACTGTGGGTTGTTTGCAGAAAAAAATGCACATTTTCTGGCTTTAGTCTCAACAGCGTGTCTTTAGATATGTACTGTTCACATTACGTTAACATCTGTTTGCTTTGTTTTCTTGCCATGTTCCTGAGAATCGTGGTTAGTTTTGAATTTTTAAGGTTTTTGTTCCTGAAATCCACCAGTCTGATTGAGTGATTCTAATTTTGTGGGAGCTCATAGAAGAAAATTATTTGGAAGATTAAAAAAACACAAAAAAACAGGAAAATAGGCCAATAAGGCAGAAAATAGTAGATGACAGCAAACAGCCTAAATGTTACAAAGAGTGATAACTTCGCAGCCTTGCAAAGAATGAAGCTAACTTTATCACTTCCCACCTGGAAGGTGAAAATGTGGGAAGTGTTAGTGTTGTAGGCAGTGAGTGAGTTCACAATGATCCCTAGCTGTAGTGTAGGTGAAAGGGTAGGAGTTAAAAAAAAAACAGGCTTCAGTCAGTTGCGGAGTGCGAGCTCTTTGGATATTCAGGCTTTTTGTTGATAGTAAGAAAAGTCAAAGTCAAAGAAAGTGACAGATTTAGAGGAAGTTGCTTGCACAGAATGTGGGGGGACTCTTTGTACTGAAAATACCCCAGTGTTCCCACGGGGGATTTGTGCGTCTTCAATAATGAATAATGTTACACCCAATTCTTTCCTGTTTTCAGATCGTGGAGGCAGAGGAGGAAGAGGTCGTGGAGGATTTGACAGAGGAAGGGGAGGCAGAGGAGGCGGATTCAGAGGGCGAGGGGGTGGAGGCGGATTCAGAGGACGAGGGGGAGGGGGGTTCCGTGGTGGGCGTGGTGGATACTGAGCTTAAAATTCTTGTTTAAGATCAGAAAATAATAGAAATTTGTCTGTAGAACGTCTGTATGTATCATTGTCGGTATAATGGACGAATGAGTGACTGAATGAATGTGAAATACAGTGGAACCTCCCTTTTAAGATCTTGAAAATTGTCCAAAATAAGGTCATTAAGTGGGAGGGAAGTTGTATAAGGGAGGTAGTTTTAATACTTACAAAGAAGGGCAATGTCTCGGAGAAGTAGGTCTTAAGTGGGAGGGAGTCTTATAAGGGATAAGGGAGGTTCCACTGTAGTTAAGTTAGGGGGTAAAAGGGCAAGAATGAAATTTAACCACCATTACAGTATGATTTTGCAATAAATCATATCAGAATGAAGCATTGATGTCTTCGTGTGTGTGATGTGAGTAATGATACATGACCTGTGCACATTACGTCTTTCTGCTGAAGGATGGCTAATGGTATGGTTAGGTTAGGTTAGGATGTAGGGACTAAACATAGCCGTGAGGCTTTCAAATGTCCCATCCTTGATTGTATCTTTTATTACGTACAAGGTTTTATCGTGCACTCGGGTTTTAGATAATCACTCGTCATATTCGTATTTCAAAATGTTATGGTATTCCCATTCGTCAAATAAATTTGTGAAAATCATTAGGGAAGGTCCCCAAAGGCCAACAATTCCTTAAAAGCCAGTGCAAATGCTCCCTAGTTTGAGAGTCATAGTCTTCCATAAAAGACAGAGCTGTATCACGATTTTTCCATTACCATCAAAAATATATGGTCCAGGTCTCAGTTTACTGTTGGCACCTTCTACAGGCTAATGTCAATGACAAAAACTAAGCTGCCCACCAAAAGTTAGGGAACACTTTCAAAGTACACGTGTTTTGGTAATTTGCTTGTAGCTTCAAAACGCTTCGTGTTTGGACCTTAAAACGTGGCAGTTACATACACAAAGAGGCATAGCCTTACAGTGAAAGCAAAAATGTTTTGAGATCACCATTGGTTTTTATGGTAACGTAATTTTAAAATGCCTCAAAATCCCCCAAACGGCAACAAATGTTGTGCTTCAATTGTTTTCTTCCATAGAGTGATTTGTGCAACATCATTTACATGGTACTCATCACAATTATAATCATGTTAGCAGGAAACTTCAAAATTGAGTACAACTCTCAATAAGGTCCTTTCTTAACAGAAGAGATGGTGAAATTATTCGCTTAGTTACGAGGGTTGTGCAGCGAAAGTCGAGTGTTTTGGAACTTGAGAGACAGTCATTATTAAGCTGTGACAGTGGTTCCCGCACAGCCACACCTTCCTGCAGCCATTCCACGGCCCTCCCTTGATCCAAAAGGCTCAACTTCCCTTGTACAGCCATCGTGACTCGGCAATTAATTGCACTATCTATTCTATCATGTTACCGTTTCACTACGAATGAGTTATTCCTTCCAATTTGGAGCAAATGCCAATTTACCAAAGACCAAAAAGTTATAGTCTTAACAAGACTAGATTACTTCCCTTGGTCTACACAGCCAATACCACTAAGCTGCCGTGGATCCCAGTCGCTACATCACTTCCGGGGAGGCAACTTTAAATCATAAATGTTTTGGTTGTCTAATTGCTATAATGTCCTCTCCCTTACAGGTTATCCCTGGCGTTCCCTGTCAGGATTGTCTTGTGGGTATTGGTTTTTGTTTGTTGGAGTAAAGTTTCAACAATGTTTTCTTACCCACCTCCTCGCTGGGAATCAACTCATTCATAGTGAAACGGTAACATGATAGAATAGATTGAATGATTTTATTTAATATAACTATCTATTCTATCTATATACTTACCGTTTCACTACGAATGAGTTATTCCTTCCAATTTGGAGCAAATGCCAATTTACCAAAGACCAAAAAGTTATAGTCTTAACAAGACTAGATTACTTCCCTTGGTCTACACAGCCAATACCACTAAGCTGCCGTGGATCCCACTCGCTACGTCACTTCCGGGGAGGCAACTTTAAATCATGATAAATTTTTTAAAACCAACCTTCCCAATGATGTTTTTGTCGGAGGGAGGAGGGTGGGAACCTTTGATCGTAGTGAAACGGTAAGTATATAGATAGAATAGATAGTTATATTAAATAAAATCATTCAATCTCTTGTTTTAAAAAAATAATGATTTTTTGCGAGCTGTACTTATTCGTGAAGCTTCCTGCTAACATTTGCTGAGTACCATTTTACTCAGTTCACATTGTGGAATAAAATTAATGCTGATGCACTGAAATTGTTACACATTTTTGGATTTTGGTGCCTCTCAAAACTCACGTTACCATAGCAACCGATGATGATCACAAAACATTTTTGCTTTCATTGCAAGGCCATTTACTCTTGTGTATGTGCCTGCCAAGTATTAAGCTCTAGATAGGAAGCGTTTTGAATCTATGAGCAAATAACCAAAGTGCATCTTGAAAGTCTTCCCTACCATAAGTGTCTTGTGTACAATCAAATCGACTGTTTACTGTAAAAGCAATTTTCTGAAACCTTTTCACATGACAAAATGTTGGCATTATGTTTTAACCCTTTCTCTGCCAGCCATTTTTCAGCCAAAAAATACCATTAAACTTGGGTAGAAGAAAATAATTGTCAGCAATATTGTGAATTCTTGTGACATGTATAACATTAGGCCTTGCCTTACCTCCCAAAATTGAGAAAATAGGGTCTTTGAATAACAGGCCCTGATTTTATGCCTTTTAGTAACATGGGTGTCAAACCATTGTGCAGACCTGCCTACTGCTACGATTTGGCCGTAGCAGCTACGAAAAATAAAGCTTTGCTACGGAGCTACGGCAACCTTAACGTTGCTACGGAAAAAACTAATTTCTGCTGCATTTTATTTTTGCTTATGCCGTTCCCGGTTTTGTCGGTTTCTAAGAGCAGACACCGTGTCACGCGCGATAACCTAGTCACTTCCGTTTTTATCAAAGTGACCGCATGCGTTATTACTTTCTCTGAAAAAAATGGCGGACTCCAGCAGCAGTAGCGATTCGGGAGATGTTTCAAACGAAGAAAAACGAACCCAAAC
Source organism: Phymorhynchus buccinoides (assembly GCA_017654935.2). Taxonomy (NCBI): domain Eukaryota; kingdom Metazoa; phylum Mollusca; class Gastropoda; order Neogastropoda; family Raphitomidae; genus Phymorhynchus; species Phymorhynchus buccinoides. The sequence goes on from JAGGCT020001693.1 coordinate 24,617, forward strand.
CAGAAAACGAAAATCATCTGGCACACCATCTTGTTCTAAGAAAAAACATCGGCCTGCCGCACAAGTTTTTAAAATAGCTTACACGGAGGAGTGGCCTTGCATCGTCAGAATTTGACTCGGTGCGAACCATGCTCGCTGCAGTGCAACCTCTGCCATGCGGACTTCTCTGTGAATCATGGCGGTAGAGACGATTGCCGTCAACACGTTCAATCGGCGAAACATATTAAGCAGTGCGTTTCGGCTCAGGAAGAGAACAAATCGATTGCCGTTGTTTGTGGATGCTACGGAAAAATTTGCCATGCTACTGAAAATTGATGGCTGGGCTACTGATTGGGAAAATTCCAAGTAGGCAGGTCTGCATTGTGGTGCATAAATGCGACATTG